>OMLB01064888.1:19949-31283 GCA_900302555.1 Myripristis jacobus | reverse complement strand
CTGGTTTGTGGGTCTTTGTGCCTTCAGTTTGCTCTTGAGCAGGTGAAAAGCAGCTCAGCTGGGTTGAGGTCTGGGGACCGACTTGGCCATTGAAGAATATTCCACTTCTTTGCTTTCAGTAACTCTTGGGTTTTGGATCATTGTTTTGGGTCCTTGTCCATCTGCACTGTGAAGTGCTGATGGCTGAATCTGAGCAGATAGTATAGCCCTATAAAGATCAGAATTCATCCTGCTACTTCCATCAGCAGTCACATCATCAGTAAACACTTGTGAGCCAGTTCCATTAGCAGCCATACATGCTCATGCCATAACACTGCCTCCACCATGCTGGACAGATGATGTGCTCTGCTTTGGGTCATGAGCTGTTCCTTTCATTCTCCACACTTTTCTCTTCCCATCATTCTGGTACAAGTTAATCTTCCTTTCATGTGTCCAGAGAATCTTGTTCCAGAATTTCCCAGGCTTTTTTTAGATGTTTTTTGCAAAGTCTAATCTGGCCTCCCTGTTCTTGAGTGACACCAGTGGTTTGCACCTTGCTGTATACCCTCTGTATTTATTTTCTTGCAAATGTCTCTTGACTGTAGATTTGGAAAATGATACACCTACCTCCTCAAGAGTGTTTTAGACTTTCCTAGACGTGAGTCGGTTTTTCTTCACCAGGGAAAGAATTCTCTGGTCATCCACTTTAGACATCTTCTGTGGTCTTCTGGGCCTTTTGGTGTTGCTGAGCTCACCAGTGCATTCCTTCTTTTTCAGGATATACCAGACCGTTGATTTGGCTACTCCTAAAGTTGTTGCTATCTGTCTGATAAATTTTTTTGTTTTGCTTTTTGAGACCAATGATGGCCTCTAATGTTGGTCTTGATTACTCAGTTTCAAATCCACTGTGGTGGTGCACAAGAGCAGAGTATTGCGTCACTGTCCAAATACTTATGCACCTAACTGTAGATCTAGTTTCTCAGATTTGTGTAAAAGTAGCATAGTTGATTTACATGTGTGGTTTGGTGCAGTTAACATTTGCCTAATTGGAGCCAAAATGATACCCAATAACTATTTGCCTATGTACTGAATTGCTCATAATAACATTGAAAAAATAAACATTTCATTTATGCCTTGATGTCCAAACTAATACAATAGATCAGTGGTTTTCAAAGTGGGGTCCCTTGAGGGGCTTGCAGGAGTGTCCTCAGCAAAATCGGGAATCATTTCATTTCACTGCAATTTAATTCACCAGAACGTGTTAGAATGCAGAAAGTGAATGAGGGATCATTTTAAGATTTTCTTCTTTCTGGTTTCACCACTAGCACATTGTGGTGAGATTACAGAAAATAAAGCAATTAGAGGGGAACCCGTCAACGTTGCGCTGTGAACGGAGAGGGAGATTTTCTTGGGCATAAATTGTACTTGATTGTTTAGAGCTCTCTGGCTTTCCTCCCACTCACACAGGTGCTTCTGATTGAAGTGATAATTGTTTTTTGTTTCGTTGCCCACTTTTGCCGTCACAGCCCTCTCTAATATTTTGTTCAGGCTATATTGTTAGCATAAATATGCACTTCCCACCCAGAGAAATTGCTCAGGTCACTCTGCCAAGTTGTATTTACTTTATCTTGAGCTATCGTTCATTTGTACTTAACATAGCCAGGTGGGTAGATTGAAAGCCGATCGAGGCAAACCATAAAATAGCTGCCGTGAAATTACAGTTTTAAGATGACTGATATCCATGACTGTCATCAATAGTAAAATGACAATGTTTGTGAAGTGTTTGCATATCAAATTCAGAGATTTGTGAGAAAGGTATTGTTATTTTGAATCTCAGAGTTTTTGTTTTGTTTTGTTTTGTTTTTACATAAGAGGTCATTTCAAGTACAATGTGCTGTTGCTTTTTATGTTTTTGATGTCTGTGTGTTGTAAGAAAAATAAATCTATAGGAAAGCGCCAAGTATCACTGGTGCAGAGGTGTGTGTATACAGATTGTAAGGTTTCATATTCACAGTGTGGCAGACGATCACATTCAGTGTAGTGGGAAACTGCAGATCTTAAACAGATGGTACAGAATCCATGTCACTCTACATACTATGTATGTACATTTAATATTTCATCAGCGTGGTATGTAACTTGGCTCAGCTGTAGAGGCTTATGAATGTGTCATCTGTTGCCCCCAGTCGTATATGATGTTGTGTACGATGCGCACTGTGTTTCCTGTCCTGGCCTTGTGAATCCAATTTCTCAGGGGATGTTAAATGGTATTATATTGCAGCCGTCTGTAGCGAGTGCCCAGGAGTGCATTAGTCCAGTGTGCCATGAGGTAGCTACTGTGAAGAAATGAATAGCAAAAGCGAAGTTATGAGCATCAACTGTGCTATCTGCTGCTCCCTCACCACCTTGATCTTTCACTCGATCCATCAGTCTCTCCATGTCTTTTCTTTCCACCCCTTTCCTCTTTCACCCCCCCACTTCTCTTCCTCCTCAGACATCACCTTGTTTTTTAAATCAGTCTCTTGGCATGAACTCTCTCCAACAACAGCCACCATGAAACCTGTCAGCTACTCGTGTCTAAGCCACACCAGTCCTCCCTCAGTTCATGTCAGTGCCCTCGATGCTTTATTCCCATCACATTGTGATTTCATATACTGACGTTTGACAAGTTGATAAAAAGCATGACATTCATCGTTGAACGATAACAATTTAAATAAATCATATTAGCTATATTAAGTATTTTTTATTTTTGAAATTAACAAAGACAAATGCATCATCCTGAGATTAATTGTGATACTTTGGTTGTGTATGGTAATTATACCATTCTTGAGACCATGGTTGAAACAGTTGGTAGCTTCTGTGTCACATTATTGATAGCTCGTGCTTGTATCCCTCAAAATTAAGAACACATCTATCTATAAATTGGAGAAATCTTTGTATGTGTGTCTGTGGCTCAATTATCTCTGCAACCGTAAGTCTGATCAACCTCAAACTTGGCAGATGTGTTGCTCAGGACCCTCCGCAGAGTGTTTACGGTTCAAAAGCAGCAAAAATCAGTTTCATAATGTTATCCTTAACATTATGCTTACAGACCACAAAAGACGGAACTCAAATGCAAAGACAGTGCAGCACGCAGACGTTCTACAACGCACACAAGCAAGACAGACTGTGTGTACGTGCAAAGCCAGAAATACGCATAAGCATTCGTTTCATCAGATTAATAAAAAGCTGTGCAAATGCATTCTTTTATAAAACTCTGAAGGCTTTAGCTCTGCTTGCGCTGGAAGAACAACACCCTTTCTTGTTTTTTGCTGTAAAGCAGATCAGCAGATTTCCCACCAAATCTGAACCAGTCAGACACAGTGTAAATGGATGCAATGTATATAGTGCAGAGGCTGCAATTGGACATTTTACTCATTGATGTGGTGGTGTTTTTTTTTGTTGTTTGTTTTTTAATAATATTAAACGCTATGTGCTTAAGGTTTTTTGATTTTCTATGGTATTTCTATACATTAGTCGATACTCACTGTCTCTCCCCCTCTCTTGCTTCTAGCCACTGGGCTCTCTCTACACGGATGATGGCACCCGGTGCCCTCGGCTAGGCCCATACTTTGATGATGGCCAGCGAAGAGTGGACTATGTCCTGGCCTACCACATCCAGAAGCCTGGCAGTGTTCGCCGCCAGTCATCCAGGTTTTCGGACAACTCCATCATCCGGCGGCTTCGGAGAAGCCTCAGCTTGCGTGGCAGCCGGGCCCCTCTGCAGCCCAAAGAGGACCCGGAGATTGCTGCCCAAGAGCAACGGACAGACTACCGCGAGGACGACAAGCGCTTCCGGCGGGAGGAGTTTGAGGAAAACCTCCTGGAGATGGGCCTAGAATTGGAGAAGGATGAAGGGGTGAGAGAGAGGGCAGACAGGGCAGGGCAGTCTACAGCAGCTGAATTGGCAAGTCCTGGGTGATGCCAGGATAGCCTTTTTTGCTGCATTTTGCTGCAGGATATGCAGTAGTTAACAGTTTATACCAAGAGGAATGATGGGAGGGAGAAAGTGGGCATGGCATGCAATGCTTTACAGGTCGATGTCAGAGTGAGAACATTGTGGGTACATGTTATAGCTACACCTTAGTCAGCTGACAAAAAAAATTACAAAAGGCACAAATAAGGTTAATAACTTGGTTCATATCAAGCTTATCTTGGAAACAGAAGCTTGATAACTTCAGTGTCTAGTCTACTATAACAACAGCCAGTTTAATGGCAATAGCAGTGAAATGTTTTTTTGCCTGGTCTCATGGCAATGATATAGTCACAAAAATTCAACCTATCAAATCTTACTCACAGAAACTAATTGTCAGTTTTTCTGTGACATTCAGCACAAGTAGTGTATATCAGTTGGAGGTATATTTCATCCCTGTACCACATATTGTGACGTATGAAGAGCAACAAAGTCCATGTTCGGAGGCAGGTGGAGTGGTGGATGGGTCAGTGAACGAGACTTTCACTCAGGTGACCCGGGTTCAAGTAAGAGGTGAGACCAGTGTTCATTTTCATAGAATGAGACCATGTCCAGTTTCTGGTTTTGGCTCTGAAACCCAAGCTTTCCCTGAACTGAACCAAGTGGTTTTTATGCCTAAATCTAACCGTTCCCTGCCTGGATCTATATTTTTGAGGGCTAAAGCTACTGGAATTGAGACTCCTCTGGAAGTGGTTTTAGCCACTTAGTATCCAGCTCTGCTGTGGACACTGTGTGTGCCTGGGAGGGGATGGGTGTTCATGTGATTGATGGTGGGGAATTTAACTGTGATAGGTGAGGATCTCCTGAGAAATTATATGAGTGCAAGAGATGGATTTAAATTCCACTCTGCCCAATTACGCTGTTTTATGTTTAACTTTTCTTGTGAGTTCCACACTATTACCAGCAAACAAAGCTCTGTGTCCCCTCCTCCCACCATACAGATCAATATGTTCCCCTCGTATTCTCAGTGTCATTGTGCATTACACCACTTGAGTGTTCTTTTGCTAGAAATTGATTGATCATAGTCTTTTTTTTTTTCTCTCTTTTTTTTTAATAGAGCTGGCGTGAGTTTCATTTAGGATCACATTAGGCAGAGAATGTCAGCTATAGACTGGGCATTCTATTCATTAGTCTATTGATCAGTCAGCTCTGTCTTCAGCAAAGCTGGTAGAGTATAGATCAACTGAGCTGGAAAAAGAAATGTCTATTCTCAGCGTAATCGAGTTGTGATATCAGGGTCAAGGAAAATACTTCAGAATGGTTGATTTTAGTGTACATATTGAAGACAGCTTGATGATAGTCACTAACAAATGCTGCTTGAAAGAGATGGGATGTTGCAGATGGGACATTTGCATTTGACAGAAATAACACAAAATTTTAATGATCCATGGGGAAACTAAGCTGCTGCAACACCAGATAATAGGATCCAGCAAATAAAAATAAAAGTGCAATACCCTATGGATTAAAGCCTCTTGGGTGTGTAACAGCACATGAAGACAGAAAAAGTATTTACAGAAAAAAATTACTATATATGCAATATATATAATACCCTAATCATTATACAAACTTTTTCATGTTCTGCACCCCCAACTTGTCTCTCACTTCAAGTTACCTTGCCCTCGGGACTCTGACATGAAAAAATAGCTTGGTTTGTGTTAATTATGGAATTGTTCTGGTGTCATGCCTGTCAAATAGATTCAAGGTGGGGAGATTAAAACGTAATGCAAAAATAATGCATAGATACTTTATTTTTGTATCATAACGATGTCAAGCGAATTAATCCTTTGAAACCTGAGCAAAACAAAAATAAAAACAAATAAAAAAAAATATATCAGACGATTAGCAAATAAAACCCTGAAACCTAGCAGAAAATGTTTTTAAATATTATGTAAAATTAGTTATTAAATTGTTTATGTAAAGGTCAGACCAGTGATGCAGGGTGGATGACAGATTTCTTGAGGTTGTGGTCACGCACTTTTCACAAGCATTTAAAATGCAGTGAAATTAAACTATTGACATTTCACTGAGGACCCCCTGGAGGTCCCCAGATGCCACTTTGAAAACCACTGGTATAGATTATTCACCTTATCACTGTGGTCCAGAGTCAAAGAATTGTTTACATTAGTCCTTGATGGAGGGGTTCACTTAATTTGTTTTAGAGTTGGTCCATGTCTTTATTATTGCCTAGCTAACATTACACTAAGCTTGGACTACATTTGCCCCTCAGTCTCACAAGACCGATCTTTTTAATATTTTTTATCATGATTTTCCCTTTTGAAAGCAAGGGACACAGCTGGTTGCAAACTGGCTAGCTGTTGATGAAAAGGGTGTTTAAAATCATGATATAGCTTCATAATGATTAATTAATGTTAGTAATAGGCTCCCTTTAAATATAGGAAGTTTCAGCCACTAAAATCAATAATCTTTTATCTCCTCTTTGTTTAGATCATGTCTTTGAAGTGCTCTGACAGACCATTACATAGAGATTACCCTGTTTATTGTTGTATCTGATCTCACAAAAACATGTTTGTTTGTTGGACTATATTCCCGTCAGCGCTTATGTCACCAATTTGCATTCGCTACGTGATGGCCGGCATGAATATGAGGGTTTTTTTAGGTTGTCTTCACTGCCAGAGAAACAGCTCCTCGTCAGTCTTTTCTGTAGACAAAGGAAGACAAATAACCATTTCCAAAGTGAATCATCCTGTCTGTGGGGACTGTTTTAATAACTGTATGAACAAGCCTGTGAATATGACATAAGAGTTCAGGCGAAAGCCAAAGGCATCTTGAGCATTTGTGGTTTGTTGTGTAAAGGGCTTTTAGCAAATCATTATGTAATAATTTGTCAAAATGTAATAAAATATCCCTTTAACTGGGTCGAAAATGACTTAATAATCATATAGACAAATAATATAATTACTGGAATTTTGAGAAACGTACTACCTCAACTTATTACATTGTTAGTCAATATTATCATTACATTATCTGTTAAAAATACATGGCAGCCTTACAAATGAATATTGCCGGATAATGTAACACAAGATGCAGTGATTAATCTTGTTACTTATTTATTTATTTATTTCCCCCCCACATTGATCCACATGGAGGGAGGGACACTTTTTCATTTAAATGTAATAAAAGTTATTACGTTCCAAAGGGAACCCGTAACGAGAGTTCTGGAAAGAACTATTTAATTACAGAGCGATTGAGAGGGGACCCCTTCAAAGAGCTTCTGTTTTTTTTTTTTTTGTATTTGTTGCAACAACACATTTAAGTTTAATATCTAACCTCATCTAATTTAATCAACCATTGTTTATAGCCTACAAACTGGTGGTCTTTACTCTATAGTCTCATATTGATACAGAGTGGGAGAATGTCTGAGTTATATTAGCTTGTTTGGACTGGTTATGGTGTATTTCTGTATCCAGACAGGTCAGTGTTTCGAGCTGAGGGATGTGAAGTGAGTCTGGGAGTGTTTGAGTGGCTTTACATAACAGCAGAGGCCTGCAGAGAGAATTTCATATCCAGCAGTATAGACATGGCTTTGCACTCGAGTGGATGCAGAGGTTTTTCCTCTGAGCGTGACAAACAGGAGGAATTTAAATCTGTTGAGTCAGACAGAAAAGCAACAGGCCGTTCTGCCAGCTGGAATGCTTTATTTGCATATGCCAACCAAAGAGATGGTTGACACATTTTATTTCCCTCTCACAAAAGACTTTAGTAATCCCCCAGGGGGAAATTGGGTGCCACCATACATACACTCCCAGAAAATAAAGCACGTCATTGTACCTTCAGGGATACAACAGCTTGTCCCTGGGGCTTCCAAGGTTCAGATTTTGTCCCGTTGATATTGGGTTCTTATTTGTCCCCTTATGGTTTGTGCCCTGTAGAGCCCAGTCTTAAGGTGACTGAAACATAGCCTACAAGTTAAAAACTACCTTAAATTAATATTTTACCTAATTTTTTTTTATTTATTTATTTTGCTATTGATTTCTATACTTATGTATTAATTCATGTATTTATTTATTGATTAATTCATTGTATTTGGCCTAACAAACACTGTCTGTTGATATTTTACCCTAATATTTAGAGGAAACAGTGCATATGTGTTCCTTTTACTGCATGGGAACATTTATATACGTTTTTGGCTTTGAAAGTGCATATAATTACTTTGAGGTCCTATAATTAGACACCAGGGGGTACATCTGTGTAGGTTGTACCTTGGGGGACAGAAATGGACTCCTGCTGAACCCCTGTTTCTGACAGTGTAGGACAGACAACAGGGAGGACAACAGGACAAAGGCATACACATCTCAAGGCAGTACAAAATAAGGGAAGAGCACAGCACTGTAATGAATAGTGTAAACATCAATGTGATTCTGCTGGGATATATTAGTGGTTATTTATGTCATTAACATCAACACATTTCATGAACACTAACATTACCACAGTCCTCAGTACAGCCACCATCCTAGTAATCATCAACAGATCATCATCATCATCAACAGTGACAGTCAACAACAATGTTCATTAAAAACTTCACTGCAGCAGAAACAAAGGACTTCCTGAATCTCACTGAAGAGCACCAGGGCATGACAAGCCTGTCCCTATAGGAGCTCCTCAGCTCACTAAAAACACAGTACATTGGATGATCAGCATTTTGCATAACACTGTTGAGCTTCCTAACCATTCTTTCCTCCATACTCACTTTCAGCGAGTCAGGGACCCAGCCAATAATGGATCCTTCCTGATCAGTTTATCGATCTAGTTCCAGTCCTCTGAGTTTAAAGCACATCCCCGACAGACCACAGCGTAAAATAGGACTCTTGCTAAAATGCCTTTATAAAACACCGGATCTAACCGGACCTTCCTGAGGAAAAACGGCCTGCACTGGCCCTTTCAAAGATCATAAACATAGAAAAACATTGTTGCATATTTTTACAATGCTTCCTCTGCCAGACATTTTTGCTTAGTTTTTTTTTTTTTTAACAGTCAGTTTTATTTGTATTGCAGACTAAAATCCCTGGAATAGGCTTCCTCAAGATCCACGCACCTTGGAAGGTTCTGTGTCGAGAGGCTGAGTTCATGAAGCTCAAGATGCCCACCAAGAAGGTACGTCAGCCCCATCAGTGAATTTTGCCATTTATATGTCTGTGTATCAATGTATATTAACTTTGTAGCTATTCTCATGGTCCCGAGGCTATGACATATGGTTCATTGTAGCTCAGAGCTCCAAGTGACCTACAGTGTGAATACTAACACTTCCTGTTGGCATGTCATTTGCATGTGGTGCTGCAGTGCCCTTGTGCTGCCATTTTGTAGCAACCATTTTTGTGTTGTCCACTTTTAGTATGATGCAGTTTGTTTGCAAGTTTATTGAGGAATTGAAAGCAAAATCTTAAAGTAAAGTAGGGCTGCATGATAAGTTGTTTCAGCGCCAACATTGTGATGTGCGTGTGTGCAATCACTCTGAGGATGCGCAATGTCAAGTAAGGCAGATGCACTCAAACCTGTTAATGGTGCAACTTTTTTGCTGCTTGATACAAAAGGAAAACTCGCAAGGTTCTTATTTTCCATGACTAATCTACAAGAAAAGTCCATCTGATAGAACGTAATTTAGTCAGATTTAAGGGTTCACTGCAGTGCCCTTTTGCTTGTTCGGTGCTGGTTGAAAACTTGAAGAGCAGATTGCAGATCGGAGACTCCAGTGAATCAATGTGTAGGAAAATGATGTAGGAACTGAATTTTCATTGAAATACGCATATATATATAAATATATACTACAGTGACCTCTGGAGTTGTTTTTGTGAGAGAATTTTACTTCCACATCTGAAAAAGCTAAACCGGAAGTGACGTACCGGGAGGGAGCAATAGGAAAATAATGGATCTTAATGCTAGTTGTGACACTGAAGAGGTTGTGAATGTGTGTTCGTATCAATATGACGGAGCACAGCCTTATAATTACGAGCCTGTTAGGCGTCAAAGAGACCAGGAACAGACCAGGGTCAGAAGAAATAACGGTCAGAGAGAGATTCAGCTGTGGTGTGAGGAGAACCAGTGGAGGACTGGGCAAGTGTCTTACTGTAACTAGTAATGATCGTCAAATACCAGCAGGAGTATTGATACTTACCCATAACGGAAACGAATGAGCTTCTATCAGTCGTATTTCGCACTGCATAATATAACGTTGTATAGTGCTTTACCGTTACCGCAGGAGAGAGAGAGAGATAAACAGCTTCCTGATAAATGATAAACTGATTTTAAAGCCCCCCACCTTGTCATCTGTCCATGTTTTGCGTGGATTAAATTACTCTTACTTGCTTTTTACTCGCAAAGCTTTTACTGCACTTAGAGTAAAGTAACGAGTGTAGTTGTTGTCAGCTCAACCTGGTTCATTGTCTCTCCTCTGCTTCGCTCAGTGGAGACACACGGAGCGCTCAGCTCTGCCCGCGGTCAAACAGAGAAGAGGAGAGACACTCAGCACAATCATAAATGACAGCAAAACGCAGTAGGGCCTGTTTATTTATGTTATTTACCTAATTTATGTGAACTTGTTTCATTTCAGCTCAGTGTGAGCATCTACTGTGTTTTGCTGTCATTTATGGTCGCACTGAGTTTCTCTCCTCGAACACGGTGGAGCTGATGTCCTGACAGGTTGGAGTTTGTGCAACCAGCACAAACACAATAATTTACCATGATGATGATAAATAAATGCTGTGTAAAACTACTAAAAACAGACCAACTCACTATACCACGACCGCTCAGACTCACTACCACCTACGACTGCGCACTAAGCTGGGGCAGAGCTGAGGAGACCGACTCCCTCCCGTTACGTCACATGACGCGATGTTTGAAAAAAAGCGGTTTTAGGAGCTTTGCTCAAAACGGCCACTTTTCCCTCTGAACACGTGCCCTTATGTCTTGTAAAACATATTAAATCCTGCATTAAGTTTTCACATGGTCATTTTCACACAAGGTTAAGTATAACTTTTGTAAAAACCCTAACCTGCAATCCGCTCGTTAAAAAGGTGCTGTGATGGGGCTGGTCTGTGCCCCAATGTAAGAAACACCTTCCAAACACACAAAACTTGAAATATCCAGATCTGTACTTATACCTTGCTGGCGTACAGATAAATCTTTTTGTTGCTTGAGTTTGAGAGTTTTACCATTCTCATCAGCACCAGGAGGCCTACAGGTATTTGCAATTCACAATGTGTGTTTACTTCCAACACACAGCTCAAGCAGCAAAATGGTGGATTATAGTGCTGAGCAGGAAAATGCCATTAATTTTGAGGAGTTCCCTCATCTTTCTGTCTCTGTGAGAAAATGTGTTGCTTCCAGGTACT
>OMLB01064888.1:0-15949 GCA_900302555.1 Myripristis jacobus | reverse complement strand
AAACACTTTTTTTTAATGTATATGTATACAAAATTGTTAAGTTGATAATCTTTACTTTGAGCTACGTGGTGGTGTTTGCTGTGCTGTCAAAGTGCCTTAAAATGGCCTCATTTTGACAAAGTTTTGCAATAAGTCCAAGTTAGACAACAGAATAGCATATCACAATATTATCATACCACTGAAAGATGATACAGAAATATTGAATTATTGCACAACCCTTTTTTTCTCTTGTTCCATTTTCAATGGGCTTTAGACTAGAAAAACTGTCCCTTGAGACTTAACTAAAGCAATGGTATTATTTCTACCTATAACAAAATGTACAACTACAACTTAGAAAAGGCTGTGTGGCTAATGTCCCCTTGCATTCATTTCCCTCTGGGTTTAAATCTTTCTCGTATGCATGGGTGTGTGAGTATGATAAGGTAATGGGCTACTGAATATCCTGCACTTTGTGAATTGGCTCAGTCAACTGCTTTGTGTCACAAATAATTCAAATTACTTTGCATCATAAACAATTCAAATCACTTTGAAAAGGTTTTGCAAGTGAATAAATGAAGCACAATTGAAAACATTTGTAATGCAGTTTAGGTGTCACATTTTTTTGCTCTTGCAAGCATCATGAGTAATTAGCAGTTGCTTTAATTATTTTTGGTCCAGTTAGTCACAATTGGCACATCGTGCTTCGCAGAGCTATTTATGCATGATGATTGATGAATGTGGGAATGCAATTACCTGTAATTATTCAGCCTTCAGCTGTTGCCATATTTCATTTTGTATCACCACTGAGCTGAGGTGAAATAAATGGGATCAAATTGATTCCATGCATCATTATCTGCACCGGGGTCCTCCATTATTATGTCAGTGCAGAGACGTAACAGCTTTTAGCAGACCTGGAGGGTGTAATTTAGCCTAGAAAACCAACCCTGACCAAAGCATGGCTATAAAACCAACGCATGATTTTTTTCCTGTTATACTCTGTTAGAGCATCCTCAAATCTCCCTCTCTAAGGGAAAACACAGCAAGACTGAATCAGAATTGTGTTGGATTGTTTTGCTCAATATAAAACCATCTAAAAACAAATCACCTTGAAACTAAAGCAGTGTTCCTGTGGAGAGCACTGTCTTAGCATGAATATCAGCAAGGCAGTGGTGTGTATGAGAATGTATGGAGGAGAGAGTGGGCAGTAAGTAGCTATATTTACAGCTCTGACTAACAGCAAGCAGAAGATCAGTCTCTACACTCTTCAGTCTTCAGTCTAATCTCAGTCATCTTTTAATAAACAGTACAGCATCCTACTGAATTTATTGTGTTCATGAAAAAGATTGAGACTGTCCTCCAGCAAAAATCAACTCTATAGGTCATTTGTACAGCAGCTTATTATGACCTATTATGTTTCAAAGTGAAGTGACCTCTAGTGGTCCTGCAAATAGCGGCACTGTAGTGAAGTATTCAGAGAACAACAAAGTTTCTGTAAGGAGGCAGATGAGTAAATCAACACGACTTTCACACAGCCAACCAGATTTAAAAACCAAAGCTAGTGCAGTATTCGTAATATTAATTATTATTATTATTATTAGCAAAGCTCTCAAGTCTCAGGCATTGGGCGTGAGACACGCGCATTTCAACCTGTTCACACGCCACACTTTGTATTTAACGCCCACCAATTTGCGCTGCTATTTTTTATAACAGTGGAACAGGTAGAGGAATCTGTATTTTCTGTATTTTTATATTTGACTGTATTTTCAAATACAGTCTAGGCTATGAATTGGCTGCTCGTCGGGTTTTTCCTTTTTCACGTATCCATTTTTGCAGAGCTAGCTGGCTAGATAGCAGGAGCACTTGGGGTGTCACATTATACCGGGCTACTGCAACAGTTTTATATTTTTATAAAGATACCCATTTTATAATAGGCTTACCAATAATAATTTTATATCAATACCCATAATAATTTAGAATATTTTTAGTTTTTTTCTTTCCTTTTGGTTTGGTATGATATATGCTCATACCATTTTTTGGTGAATTTTGGTGACAATATTCATGTTGCCTAGAGCATGACATCTGGCAGTTTTGGTGACCCCATGATCTTTCCTCTAGGGCCACCAGCAGGCCCAGTGGGGAACCTGTGTTAGAAATAAGGCACTTTTACTTTTTAACACTATTGAGGTTGTAGATACAATTGAAAACTTCTCGTGGGTCAAGTGTACATACTCATCATTAGAATTTTATGCAGGCAAAATAATCTACAGTGTCTCAATCAGTGGGGATGGGACACTTAACTCTGTTCTGTTGCAGCACCACTTTGTAATTTAGGCCAATAAAATCATTTTAATTACATTAGTTTATACAGACAAGACATGCACATGCTACTGCAGCACCAGGAGGACCAGATTTATGGTACTAACCTTTATATTTGAATGAGAAAGATAATATGTCCAAAAATCAGTCTTAAATTTAGTTAAGATTTATGCTGAAAGGGTCTTTAAAAGCATTCAGTTCAACTCTCTGATACCTGTACACATATTGCACTAATACTGATTATCTTTAAAGTTGCCTTATCACTTATCTGTCAGCGAGTCGGCCTTTAACCTTAACCTTAACTCTTTAGATACTGGTCTGCTGCTTTTTGCCTTACTGCTCTGTGTCTTTCGTCTTCATTTTCAGGTTCGATCTATCTGACAGGGACAAATTCTTTGACAGCAAGACCAGGAGCTCCATAGTAAGTACAGGTTCTGATGAATTATACGATGTAAAGTGGGGTCCCTTAGGAGGCCGCAGTTCAATGAAATGGAGTTTAATTCCACTGTTACACCATTTACTACATGTTAGTGTAATGACAGCATGCATTAGAATCGCTGTATTGAATGCCGTGATGTCTCCTCCTTCATTGTAGACAAATAAACTTTTCTACACAGATGTAAAGACCAAAATGTGACACAGTGGGCTCCTGGAGAATGGTTGGTTGCATGTCGATTGATTAGGGAGTGGTCAGAATGAAAAACTATTACATTCTGTGCACTGCATTCAGCCAACTGTCTAATTTGTGCATCTCCTGCCTTGTTGACACACACACACACACACACACCGCTTCGACCACACCACTTCATTAATGATCAAGTGATGTGAGTGACCGCTCGTTATTGGATTCAGTTCCTCAATCAGCGCAGTTGGGTGGCTACCAGCTGAGCGTTTGAATAGTGTTACTTCTCAACAGAAACATCAATAAAACCCAATTACAGCTGAACAGGGCTGTCTGGTTTATTGCACTCTGATCAGACGGACTACTCCTGGGCATGCACAGGGTCCTCTCTATGGGGAGTGACACGAAATGACACACAGAAGGAGATTTTGAAGGAGACAGCTATTTGTCTCCTTCAATCATTTTCCCCAAGCCATGAATAAAATGTCACTTATTTTATTATACAAGTAAAAAGCGACCTCTTACATTGCCTCCATCAGCATTTTTTCATGTTAAAGACATGAAGCATGAAGTAAGGTAGATTTGATATGGGGGCGGGGTTCGGCCAAGATACTAGCATGCCCTCTAAAATGGTGGAATATGTTTTCTTTTATCTTTACATTTCTCATGTCTTCTCGCATCCTCAGGTTTATGAGGTATTGAAACGGACACGGTGCACCAGAGCCAAATATTCAATGGGTAAGGTTTATCCTTGGAATACGTCAATATGGAATTAATCTGAGTCCTGTTTTCAGTACTGTATGGTTTAATCCTCAGTTAAGGACAGAAAAAACATTAAGGTTTACTTATTTGGGCATTAGTTGCAGGGTTAGTATAGATCAGGAGAGAGAAAAATGGAAAAAAGCATATTTTAAGTATCGAGAAATCCCAGCAGTTTATAGTTGACAAATGAGATGTCAGTAATAAAAATGAAAAATAATAAAAACAAACATTCTGTGACAAGGGCTATTCTCTGCAGGGAAACATTCCCCCATATGTAAGTCTCATGCATCTTGGCAAAACCATGTGTGTGTGGGATAAATCCAGTGGGGAGTATGTAACCTCAGCCGTTACTCGGCTTAACTGGCTGGATTGAAGCACAGCGTATCTCCCTGTAGAGCTGATCTGCTGAGTCTCGTTGCTTTGTGTTTCCTCGCTTGAATATTAATCCTGCTGAAAATGACTTCTTACAGGAATCACCAGTCTCCTCGCCAATGGCATCTACACTTCTGCTTACCCACTGCATGATGTGAGTGTCGCCATCAATATTCCCGATTTCCTGTAATATTTGCACACAGTAATTTATATGAAGTACATCATTTTTGTTGAAAATCCAGTTTGTGGCTAAAATTGAATAATGACTACCTGAGGTTTCTGACAATTACCAACAGCTAATTTGGCGTTACAGGACCATACCAGCGATTTTGAATGTTTGGCACATTTAGTACAGTTTATCCACATTTACATTGCAACAAACCATTTTGCAAATCATGTGGGGGTACTAAAGCCTTCGCTACATATAATCAAAATCCCTCCATTTTCAAATTTGATTTTTTGGTTGAAACAGCTACCTTATAATCTGCTGCTTCTATGACTAACAAACACGTCAACATTCATAAACCATATAGCTGATAATTGGTTGTGTAAAGCAAACGGTTCCTGGGGACTATATTGCCCAATTTCAAGTCATCAAAAGACAGTATGTGCTCCCGATGTTTTCCCCAGAATTCTTTATTAATTATATTTAGAATAAAAATACAACGCTTTGAGCTTAACGTAACCCTGAGAATAACAGGTAGGAAAAATGATATGGGAGTTATTAAACACCACTGCCTACTTTGGGAAAAGATGAGCAGAAACATGAAGTTTACACATTTTGTAGATATTCCACTAAACATGCAAAATCACCGGTATGGCACATAAACACACTATTCATTCTATGTATAAATTTTAAAAAAAAGTCCATATAGCAATAAACAAACCAGGAGCAGCTGGTTTCTTACTTGTAGTGATGTTGCATGTCAGTTGAAAGATTAGCACATTGTTTTCAAAAGTCAAATTTTCACAATTTAGATGTTGATGTAAACTGCATGTGCACATGCGTGTTTGTATTTTACAGGGAGACATCGAGGGGGTGAATACAGAAACCAATGACAGGAAGGTAAGAGGAAGAAATCCATCAGCCAATAGCTGGGATCAATCAAACGTCAGCCTCAACACTTTCAATCCATAAACAAATACTCCTTATAACACAACAATCAATACATTGGATGCTGATTGATCGTAATAAATGACCTCATCTCCGAGGAACTTCTGCAGATTTCATTTTCACGGTTTCATTTGTGCATGTCTTCATATGTTGTACAAATACTGCGGCACTTGGGGGGAAAAAAGATATGGAGCCAGAGAAAGTGGTTGTATTCCAAGAAAACGACTCAGACTTTCTGAGATTAAAGTCATAAATTTGCAAGAAAAAACTCACTGCAGACGCTGCTGCTCACCGTGTCTCAGGCCTGCAGCTGATCACCTCATCAAATTCTACTCTGCAATGGGATTTAGGAACAAGAAAATCCTGCTGATTTTAGCCCAGAATCACAAGATTGTTTTCTTCTGAATCGGCCCAAGTCACAGCAGTGTCTCTTCAGAGTCCAGATGCTGATGATTTCTGTGTCACTAAATCTCATAGTATAAGAAAAACAATTTGTCTGAGTTTTTTTTCCTTGTAAACTTGCAACTTATTGATCTCAGAGTTTTTCATAAATTTTCATAAATAATTTTTTTTACGTTTTTTTCCCATACATTTTTGAGTTTTTCTTCGTAAATTTACCATTTTAATATCAGAGAATATCCAAGGTGTTTTGTTGTAAATTTGCAACTTTAAGCGCTTTTTTTTTTCTTTGGAATATTACCCTCTTGTTTGGAAACATTTTTTTTTTTTAAATTACATTTTTATTTGTTTCGGTGTTCTTGTATTTACATTTGCGGTTAATTTTCCTGTAATGTAAATATATAATTATCATTCTAAATACAGTTTTCTTGTAATTACAAAAAAATTTGGATAATTCTGTTGTTGTTTTTTTGCGATTTTTCTGGTTTTCTAATAGTTTACTTTTTTTTAAATAATCAGGTCAATTTTTAGATATTTTTGCTGTATTTTTCCTTTTCCCTTTTTACTTTTTTGGAGAGGGGTAATATTGTCATTATCATTTTTTGAAAGAAATCAAGGGAATCTTATTTTGGGTTTCAAAGGGTTAAATTGTTAAATTGTTGTTAAGTTGTTAAATTATTGGTAAATTATAATTCCTATCTCAACGTTAAGAAAAAGAAAAGCCGAGTTCCTTATCATGTCGGATCAATAGGTGTGACGTTGTTTTTGAGTCGATGAGCTTTTGCCACAAATTGTACGGAAAATCAGGAAACTGAGAAAGAAAGTCAGGGCTCATGCTGAGTCAGAAGTCATTTTCTTCCATCCTCCCCCTGCTAACGCTCTCCGTAATTATACCGTAGGCTGCGTGTCACTAAGGCAACAGCCTTATAATTCCCCTTCTGCTGTTCTCAAGCATCAGAAAAGCTTTGGCCTGCTGCTTTTAAAAGCCTCCACAGCCAAAGCAAATATGTCCCAATCCTGCATACATTTGAGACCAGGTTTCCATCAGGTGTTTGCTGATTGGTGTGCAGGCAAGCTTACAGCAAGCTCATGTTAGAGAAAATGGATTTCATGCTCCGCACATGATTGAGGGATATCTCCTCCGAAGCTGAAGAGGGTTTAGAGGTGCTGTTGATCCGCCTGAGTGAGTGATCGCAGATAATAGATTTGAAGTCCTGAAGATAGAGTGTAGTACTCATCCTTGGTTGCCATCTCAAAGCCCTGCAGCGCCTGCTTCCCATCATTAAATCTTGCTCTCTTTTCTTGCCACCCAACATAATGCTTTTTCTGTGAATAGAGGGTGTGTGTGTGTGTGTGTGTGTGTGTGTGTGTGTGTGTGTGTGTTTGCGTGTGTAAAAATTGTTGGACCAGTTCAGAATGATTTATGTGTTTTCCTACCAGCATCAGTACATGCTCTGACAACATAAATAGGTTGTTAATGATAATTAAAGGGCTGTTTTCAATACAGGATCCAATCTTGCAGCAGTATTTTGCACCCAAATCGTTTGCTGTATAGTTCACCCTGGCAGACACACACACACAGTCCACATTATATTTTATTTTTACCTGTAGATGAAAGCCCCATGGGTGGACACATGCACAGTGTCACCAACTGATGTATTGTATATGATATTGCTATTTCTTATATTTCTAGATTAAATGGGGCATTTTAAAACCGGATTTTAGTGCTCATTTCTTGGATGATAAAATTATATATTTTAGCCACCATAGTCAATATCAATAGCTCCCTCAAACAAAGACTGCAAGATTCAAGGGACAGTAAAATCGGATTTCAGGGGTCTTCCAAGTTAAAATTTGATATAGGTATTAAAGAATTTTGGTAATACTAAAATCAGATACCAGTGTGTTGCAAGTCTCAAATCACCCCAACTTGTTTATAAGTTCACCACTTGAATAACGGTGATATTCCTTTATAGTCACTCTATTTTTGGGAAAATCCTGGAAATGTCCTGGAATTTGAAAATGTGCTTCACATTCCTGGTGGGAATGGGAATTCCTAGTGTTTTGGAAAATGATGAAATAGGGAGAAAAAATAAGATATTTTTAATTTCCTCTAAATCAGCTGTTCTATAATTTGGGGAAACCAGCCAGTCGGATTCAAGAGACATTAAGGTTGCTATGAGACATAGCTATTTTTATTGTTATTAGTAGTATTAGTAGTATTAGTAGTAGTATTTGTGATTCCACCAGGTTGTAAAGTTGTAAAGGTTGCTTTACTCATTACAACACATTAATACATGGAGGATTTGCTTATAGTCATGTAAAAGACTTGAAATTTAATTGCCAAATAAGTATAGAAACCCTAGCTTTCTCAAAATAGTTTAATAGTTATCTTTGCTTCCGTGATTAAAAAGATTAACATTTCAAATTTCAAGACAAAATTGGTCTTTTTGACAACAAGTAGTGTAATATAAGAAGTGTAATAAGATTAATATATTATATAACAAGTATACTAAGATAATAAGTATAAAGCTATTGTTATTATGCATTTTCTGATTTATTTTTTTTGCTAAATAATGATTGTATACTAGCATACTTATTGGAATCAGTGAGTAACCAACAATATGATATAATCATGATATTTTACCCACCATAACGATAGTGTCACGATACATGTGCTTTTCTGCATTATGTGATATATTGTAAGATCAGCTATGATACAACATGATATCTGTACCTGAGGGAGAAAAAAATACCCTGGAAAAGGCAAAATAATTTTTCAGCAAGCAGGGATCAATCATGCTTTTCAGCATTTTAATCTGCACAGTGACTGCAACATGAACATGACAGAACAGTTCCAGTTAAAACACCTAAAGGACCTCATAGGACCTCAGATGTCCATCTGTGCAAATGAAGCTGAAAACTCGATAATGTAGGAAGTATTGTAAGTAAGTATATATATTGCATTATCCATTTATTGTTCCGCCCGTATTGGGAACCTCCGTCCTACAATAAAGGCAAATTACTAGTCCAGCAAACACACAGCAAGTCACCTCATCCCACTCTGAAGGCGTCTCTCCAGTCACAGCTCTTTACACATATTCTGTTGTTTTTTTCTTAATGACTATTTTTCATTTCGATGAATGCTGCACAATTGTGGATATTGAGTCATGTTGGATGGCACGCCTCACTGTGAAATTAGAGGCTGTGTGATGTTAGTTATATATTAGGAGTCAGCAGGATAATCAGAGTCACATTAAGTGTGAAAGCCTGTCATAGCCTAATATATAAGCAGATTTATGAAGGGGAAAAAAGTGTGAAATTTGTTGTCACGTGTGTGATGAAGCTAGTTTTCAAAATGGGTTAGGATGTGAAGCCGCGTGTAGTGTGTCCCTAGCCTCAGCTGAACCACAGGGTAACATGGCTGTGGTGTAACACTGGCCAAACATGCATGCGCTCAGGCTTGACTGTTTGAGTCAGCAGTGCTTCTGTTAGGAAGATTGGTTTCATACTGTTGCTCCGTGTGGAATTTACTGAATGAATATTTGTCTCCATTCCTCCTTCTCCTCCCCTGCTTCAGTTTTAACACTCTCCATCTCCCAGGGTTCGCACTGTGACCCTGAGATAAAATTCCATTATTTGACTACTTGACTTTCCATAAGTATGGAAATACTCCTGGAAATCCCCCATCACCTCATTTGTTGAGGTGTGAACTCTCTGGTTTCCACAATAATTCACACAAACCTGTAAATTTATAGACTATTTTTTTAGGTATTCAGTCAAAAATTCTGTGATATTTTTGTCCATATCGCTAAGACCTAGGTAATACCAAATCATGGTTTAACGTTTTGGTGCAACAGGATTAAATGGAATCTAGTTTTAGAGTGAAAACTAAAGTGAGGTTTAAGTGTGGTGCAACCTGATCTAATAATGAACAATGATTTAATCTGGTTTAAAAATTAATCCTTGGTGCAACCCAGCCAACGTGTTTAGGGCAGCAAATGATCTGGCTCCAGGTTTAATCACTGTTGTGTTATACCAGTCAGAGATGCAAAACAGGCATTTATTAACGCAAAACTGTCATGTCTGTTTTTGCTTTCCTTTACAGCTGCTGTACGAGGAGTGGGCGAGCTACAGCGTCTTCTACAAGTACCAGCCAATTGGTCTCATCAGGTCAGATTCATGGCATTGGTTTTGTCACATCCATCAGGTGAATTGCAGAGGCATTTCCCCAACCGCAGGATTACATGTCTGTCAAGGCTGATCCTCTAAAAGCAGTCTTCTCACTAACATCAACTCTTGTATGTGTCACCACGAGCAAGGAAGAAAGATTTAAGGTGGTTTTGCAGCAAGTGATTTTCTTCTCAGAATAGATGGTCTTGTGCTAAGCTGAAGCTTTGTCCAGGAAGCATGATAATGTGAGTAGAACGTGTAGTTTCTTATGTTTCCCAACTGTCCGTGTTCAGAGAATGAAGGCTAGTGTGAGGGTTATGGATATTGAGCCAGACGATGCCGAGTTCTCATAAAGCATAATTAAACCCTCTCTTGCACTGGGACCCTTCCAAGACAGCAGTAAAACCAGCAGAGTGTCAAATTAGTCACTGCGTTCCTGTGCCCTCATATGATCCCCCTGCTTCATTCCTTCATTCGTCATAAAGCATTATGTTTAAAGGGCCAAACCAGTGATTGTACACAATTAGCATATCTACAAAATGTATACACCTCACATTTCTGCTTACATTTTCGTCCACATTAGTTGTCCTAAAAGCGGCAGCCCTGTTGTACTCTAATGACTTGAAATTGGGTAGAGTGACATGGTCCCCCCGCCAGAAAATAGTCCCAGGGAGACATTTGCTTTCACAGCCATTATCATTTGTGTGGTTTATGGATGGTCACGACTTTGTTAGCCGCAGAAGCAGAACATTATAAGGTGGCTGTTTCAACCAGAAATTCATATTTAAAAATCAAGATTGTATGTTGTGAAATCTTTAGTGGCTGTAAAATGTGGCTCAATTGTATTAAATGGCTGCATTTATTTCTGCAGTGTAATTCATCTTGGAGTTGCTGAAGTGATTAAATATGCTACTTTAATATTTAATACCAATAAATCTTAACCACACTGTTAAGATAGAGTAGAATGACTGTAAACTTTATTTTCACTTTACTGTAAAGCACTTTGAGCTACACCTCCTCTATGAAAGGTGCTAAATAAATAAAGTGTTATCATTAATTATTATTATTATTGTTGTTGTTGTTGTAAATGAAGAAACAATCATCAAGTTTGGCAGTGTCTACTGGCCTGTGCAGTGAATTTTATTTGTGTGCCACCTGGTCATATTTGGCTAAGAGCAGACTCCAGAGACTTCTCTCGACAGTCAGGAAAGGCTCTTTTGATCTTGTTGGCTGATTATGCAAATAATGATGGGACTGTGCCTGTGGTGTCTGACGTTGGTTGGATATCACCAGTTTGAAACTAACAAGTCATGCTTACAATCATAACTGATAGCATTGCAAGATAAAAGGCGATGCACATTTTGTTTGATTTGCAGGCAAGGAACTTAGTGAATTCAAACATGAGAACCAATCCAAAACCACACAATCTGAACAAATAAATGACAAATGAACGGAGCCTGCCCAGGCGAAGTAGTGATGGCTCCTTCCTCCTGCCACACCGCCAGCATCAGCCAGGCAAACATTTGGCAGGACTTCAGCTAGAATACATCACAACACAAAGAGAGGTGCTCATATGGCACAACTTGTAGAGTTCCTGGCAATGGCAGCTGGTGTATAAATCCCTTCCAACATGACTACTCTCTTCATTAAAGCCACCCATACAAGAGAGGGAGGTGGGAACAGGAAGAAATGGAGTATCTGAGAATCATGGTCTTAATTTTTAGAAACGGTACTAAACAACCAGGGGTGTGGTCAGTTGTCTTGATATGACCTCCTCTGTTTGTGGAATTTGTAAACAATAATTGTATCACAATTAATCAAGATGTTTAACATGCTAAATGTGCCGTCTTTAATATCATGCCATCTGTTCCCACAGGAAGTACTTTGGGGAGAAGGTTGGACTGTATTTTGCCTGGTTAGGTGTCTACACACAGATGCTGATCCCTGCAGCCATCGTGGGAGTCATTGTGTTCCTATATGGCTGTGCTACTGTAGATGATGACATACCTAGGTACGTACATAAAAACACACACGCACACACACGCAGGCATATCATCATGAAATCCCATTTCCCCACATGTTTTTTCATTTGGTACCAAATATACAGAGCACATAGATTAGAAAGGAAGGGTTAGGCCAAAACAGGGGAGCAACCTCCCATTACCCGGTCTGGTCCCATCATGGAGGTCAGCTGGCATTAAGCAAATAATGTCTGAATATGCAACAATCCTGTCAGAAAGACAGTCACCCGAGAAAACGTGATGTAGGATTTCTAGCCTGCGTCCAGACCCATGAATCGCACATTACTTTACAAAGAAAAAAAATGTATTCTGGTGATTCATGTGGGTCTGGTTGTTGCCCACTCAAGTGAGATTTCTTAGTTGGGCCAGTCAGTGCTGTTGTAGGGCATGACAAACGTTATCAAGCTGTGCCACAGCCAGAGAGATCATAGCATGTTCGTCAGAAGTAAGAGGATGATAATGTTACAGACACTGCTATCAACATTCAAAGCAAAGCAGTGTTGTGCGCTGATGGCATTTATGGGCAGGGAAGATGTTTTTGCGCTTTGATGGGATGATGTGATTTGGCTAAAATTTAATTTATTCATGAATTTGCTCCACTGGAAAGGGCCCCAAAGAGTGTGTCTCTGTAGCCACCCTGTTGTTAGTCTAGACTAACTCCCTGGAATAGAGCTAGAGTGAGTCCGACCTTGTTCATCCAACTGTCTTTCATTGGCTTTTTGGCAACATAGCGCAGTTGCTCCGATGTCAGCAAAACTATGTTACAGCGGGTGGACACATCTATTGCTAGTGATTGG
The DNA here is from genome assembly GCA_900302555.1 of Myripristis jacobus. Taxonomy (NCBI): domain Eukaryota; kingdom Metazoa; phylum Chordata; class Actinopteri; order Holocentriformes; family Holocentridae; genus Myripristis; species Myripristis jacobus. The sequence continues at coordinate 3,394 of OMLB01064888.1, read as the reverse complement.
TTTGCAAGATTCAAATCCCTCCATCTACAAAAATCTAAGGGTAAATAATGTGGGGGCAATTTCAGACACAATAATGCAGTGGAAAAGATGTATATACTTTATGTTCCCAATGTTTTGTCTTTCTCCAAACAGCTCTATGTTCCCTCAATCTTATGTTCCTTCTACATAAAAAGAAAAATATTCATAACCTCTGTCCCAGCAATCATACAGTGATAGCTGATCAGATACAAGCCTAGCTAGTCAAACTGACATTATCTAGACACAACATCAGTTGTGTAAGTGGTGAAATGATCACTTTTGAGTCAGTCAAAACCAGCACAGAAATCTACCAAGGGTTCAGCAGGAAGTGGTGCTGACGTGGTGCCAGATGCTGCAACCAAAACTGACCCAATTTGTTTCTTTGCGGTAAAAAGCAGGTTTAGACACCGACCTCTAAATGGCCCTACATGTCGTACATATAAACACCTAACGTTCAGTTTATTGCCACAACAGGTCAGTACAGACTTTACAGTGTCTGAGGGTCACTAAGATGTCAGATTTAAGCAGGTTCCCAGGTGACGTGTTCATGCCTCACCTAAAACAGTGTATCTTACTAGATTAGAAGAAACCTTAACTGTATTATGCATGATTACAGTGCAGGATATTAGGAAACACCATATATGGATATTTTTATGTAATTGTGATAACTTTGTTGTTACTTTTTTGGCAAGAGCAGATCTGTTGTGCAGTGGAGATCATTTTTGTTTTCCCCTAAATACAGCCTTTTATTTTTAGCAAAGCAGTCCCATACTGTATTGGTTGTGCATAAACCAGGATGATGTCAAACGATATCTAGAGACACTGACAGAGCTGGTCATGACTTTTTTGTTGTTGTTCATGTAGTTTACTATTTTATGTTCTCTAATATATTGTTTTAAGTTTATGTTTATTTTTAAATGATTTTATGTCTAAATTTATTTATGTATTTATTGATTTCAAATTGATGTAATTCATTTTATAGGTATTTTTTATGGGTATTTTGTTACTTAACTGTCAAGCACATTTTTTTTCCCCCCATTACCGAACATTTCCATATAGCCTGAATCTAAACTCTTTGTATAGCACAATCGCTCTAACCCCCTTCACTTCGCTGTCTTCCTCTCCTTTGCTCCATCCATCCCTGTCAGTATGGAGATATGTGATCCCAGGAACAACATCACGATGTGTCCTCTGTGTGACCGGGCCTGCAGCTACTGGAAGCTGGTAACAGCCTGCGGCACAGCCCGGGCCAGCCACCTCTTCGACAACCCAGCCACCGTCTTCTTCTCCATCTTCATGGCCCTCTGGGGTAGGACTGTATTCTCATCTCCGTAGCCCTGTTCACACCTAGTACTGACAGACATCTCAGGTCATCCAGCTGAGACAGATCACCATTCACACCTGGAATTATCATGCGTCTTAGATGCATTCCCAATGATGATTTGTGGTAATTTTGTGACTACACATAACACTGAGGGTGCGCTCAGACTGTAGAGCGTTCTCTGCTAAAATACCAGGATTTCCTGTGGAGAGACATGGATTCCGCCTGCAGCACTGGCTGTGAGGAGGATCACTTTGTTTTCCCTTTGTGGATCGAGCTGTAAAAAGTTTATCTTGCTTTATCTTGGAGCAGATCCGCTCCACACTTCAAGAACCACTCATAGCCTACATCTCATTTCTTGCTCCTGCTGCGAGGTAGTTGCAAAAACAGAACTCTTGCAAGGAGGCTGGCAGATTTTCAGGTGGAAAACGCTCTGCAGTCTGCCTCATAGGTCTAAAATAAACACACAGTTCTCCTTAGCGATACTTTGTTGTCACTGAACTGTTACAAAGTATTGTGGTTGTATCATGACATAAGCATATCATTTCATCCCTATTAATCACGAATTTACTATTTAAGATTGTGCCTCTTATATTTGCCCATATTATTACAATGAATACAGACAACAAAGTGCATGCAGTCTTTGCACATTGTCACATTTTCTCTGCAGTTTTGATAACATTTCAGTTATTTGTTCAGCTCTAATCTAGAGATTTTGTCATGTGCTTGTTCCAATCTGCACTGCATAATCTACATATTAAACTGAATATCACTGATAAGGTGAATAGCTTTTGTGCCTCCATCCCAGGACACATTCTGTAAACAAGTATGGCCATCTGCTGCTTATGTAAATACAATGCATATTTTGTACATCTTACATTTTACTACGAGTTCCTTCGTGGTTCTACTTTGCCAGACTTGACACTGCCTGTTGCTTTATGTTTAAATACCTCCAGTTTTTGCCATGGTTGTTTTAATTCTGCTTCTACTTTGCTAAACCCTGGTGCCATTTTGCTAGTGAAGAGACCCGATGTGCCCACAGTTCGATGTAGTTTCAGCTTATGTTATCGTATCCACTCCCACTGGTCTCCATGATTACTCTGGTAATGTTCCACAGGTCCACAAATGAAGGAAGGAAAATCCAGATGGATGTCGTGGTGTGACTCCGTCAGACACTAGCTGAATCTAAACTCATAACACCTCCTTGGTCTGCAGCCCCTTCTGCTGCTAGCAGATGGCAAGTTGGCTTGGCAGGACATCAGACGAAGACTGGGTGCATTTTGCGCGTGTGTGTGTGTGTCTCCACTGTAGCAAGCTTTGAGGATGTGTACAGCATGGTGTAAAAGCCAAACTCGTGTGCTTAAGGTATAAAATCAGTGTTTACGATATTAACGCTTTGTGTTATTGGTGTTTTGTGCCAATATTCGTTATCTTTAAATTTGACCATTTTTGTGCAAAGAAAGAAAGAAAGAAAGAAAGAAGGTGAGACAGAAAGAAAGAAAAAAAGAAAAAATACATAATTTAAAACAACAACAACAATAAATTCCAAGTATTCTTTTTGATTCTTCTTGTCAGGGTGGAAAACCTTTGAAACATCATTATCGCAGGGTGCTGTGATAATAAGTATATTAGATTTGGCAGTGATGCGGTCGGTGTACCGGTCCGTCGTGGTGAAGAAGGAGCTGAGCCGAAAGGCGAAGCTCTCGATTTACCAGTCGATCTACGTTCCTACCCTCACCTATGGTCATGAGCTTTGGGTAATGACCGAAAGGACAAGATCGCGGATACAAGCGGCCGAAATGAGTTTCCTTCGCAGGGTGGCCGGGCGCTCCCTTAGAGATAGGGTGAGGAGCTCGGTCACTCGGGAGGAGCTCAGAGTAGAGCCGCTGCTCCTCCGCATCGAGAGGAACCAACTGAGGTGGCTCGGGCATCTGTTTCGGATGCCCCCTGGACGCCTCCCAGGGGGAGGTGTTCCAGGCATGCCCCACCGGGAGGAGGCCCCGGGGAAGACCCAGGACACGCTGGAGGGACTATGTCTCTCGGCTGGCCTGGGAA
>OMLB01064868.1:0-10805 GCA_900302555.1 Myripristis jacobus | reverse complement strand
GCGAATGTAAACAAAGGAGGGGAAGAGAGCCGGGATCCACGACTTTACCCATCACTCGGAGATCCCAAGTGAGAAACGCTATCTCAATTTGTGTGCACTACTGCTGTATGTGCAACTAAATGACAATAAAGCTTGATTTGATTTGATTGTGTCGGGTTGATAAAACAGTCGGCGCTGAAATGAGCCCAACAGACGAGCAAATTTGGACTAAAACCCTGCAGGACCCGTGAAACCAGGACCCTGAGCATGATGGTTTACGACCGTACGATCCCTAACCACAGACAGCAGGAGAAACCGAACCACCTCAAATCAGTTTATTACAAGATGTTTCAGAATGGTACGTTATTTTTGTTAGATAGTTTGGTAGCTTGTTGTTCGGGGAGTTGAAGCTAACTGGCTAAGTTCGCTAGCTTGGTAGCTTGTTGGCCGGGGACTTGAGGCTAACTGGCTGAGTTCACTGGATGTGGATGAGAACAGAGCCACTGTGCTCAACAAGGCAGCCAACACGCCGGGACAGGCAACGTGTTGACTGCCCCTCCCATCCTCAAAGAAAAACACTCCAGCAGCTCCGGTGAGGCATGTTGTGAGACGCTAGGCTAAGCAAAGCTAGCTCGTTGCAATATGACTAATAATGCCATTACCATACCAGAGTTAGAAGGTCCTCCAGTAACCAACAGGTCTTGCATTTGCAGCCACTTTGGTCTCCCTGTGAATGATGAGGTGATAGCAAGAGAGTGGTGGATTAAAAAAAACCCCAACTGTTATGTTGTATCTGCTACACAACAGTAGGTTACACCAGTGGCAATATTTCAAACAGGACAACTCATTTACACTGATAACACCCCACTGTATCAACCGGTGAAACTAGACAAAAAACACAGGGTTTCACAACATGCTTAGTGGATACACATTCAAACAATAACATAAAATAACCCACAGCCTAAAAGCTATAACAGGGATTCTCAAATACCTGAACCTGGGCAGCAGATTTTTTCCCCCTCAGATCAGACAGGTATCCAAGTTAGCTTGAAATGCTTTGTGGAGCAGCTCTCCAACACTCGCACCGCCACCCTGCAGCTGCAGATTAGGCTTGTTAAAGAGGCTTGTGATATCACACAGGAATGCAAGGTGGGATAAAAATTCTGTATCTTTCTGATATGAGGATAACTCCTCTGCTTTTGCAGATTTCTGACCAGAGAGAAATTCGGCTACGTCCTTTCTGAGGGCAAAGAATTTCTCGAGCACAGCCCCCCTGCTCAGCCAGCGTACATTGTTGTGCTGCAGAAGATCAGAGTAGTCTGCGCCCTGCTCCTGGAGCAAACTTTTAAAAAGCCAGTGGTGCAGACTTGATGTTGAACGGCTATGGTTGACAGTTTTAATCACCACTTCCGTGATCTCTTCCATCTTACCAGACAGCTTTGCACACAGAACAGTCTGAATGATGCAGTGTAGTGAGCTGACAGTGGGATATTCTGCTGCTATATGTGCAGCAAAGCCCTTCTCCTTTGATATCATAGACGGCCCTCCATCGGTAATGATGAGGTTGATTTTGCCAAGGTCCAAAGAATTTTCATTAAAAAAATTCTTCACAGCTGCATAAATCACCTCTCCAGTTGTGTTAATTTTCAGGGGCAAAAGGCACAGTAATTCCACTTTGAAAACATGTCCATCAAAGTACCTCACAAATTCAGAAAGTTGAGCTGTATCTGTTTGATCCGTTGACTCATCCACTGCAATGGATATGAACTCCAGCTTGTCTGATTTCAGATCAGACAGCAAAGATGAACTGTCCTCATGTAAAACTTAAACCCTGCGCATCGCTGTTGAGTCAGACAGTGGAACTGTTTTCACACAGTTCATGATCTCCTCTTTCTGTCTCTCGCCAGTGTGGGTGGGTTTCCTGTAAACCCCAAGTGAAGGCTCCTGTCCTCTTCAAAATGTACTCCGCAGTCCAAAAAGGCCAAGCGGTTGTTCTTGGCATCTTCTCTTATGAGCTTAATGTTGTTGTCCACTGAGTTGATGTGCTTTTTGAAGGCTTGCACTTCCTGAGTTTTGATGGTGACCCATGTGTCATCCACATACCTGAACCAATGGTTTGGTGTTGTTCCTCTGAAAGAGGTCAGGGCTCTGTTTTCCACTTCTTCCATGTTGAGGCTGGCCATTATGAGGGAAACTGGTGAGTCCATGGCACAGCATCTTGTTGTGAAGTCTAAGTCTACTGAAGAAGCTTCTTGGAGGAGAAGCGAAACGTCTTCTGAAATCCTACTATCAAGTCCAGTCGACTTCATTCTTAACCTTACTTGCTTTAACAGAACATTGTGTTCACTCGACAAGTTCTTTCAGAACAGGATCATGCCTTGCTACGAGTTGTATTATACTGAGAAAGTTCCCACTGTCCAAGGATGTCACTGTGTCCTCTAAATGCCAAGCTCTGAGTGGCCATCATGATGGTAACATTTACAAAATTCTCAATTATCTGTCTCCAGTAATTTGCAGCCTTACTTGCATCACTCTCCATGTTCATACTTCAATTCTCCCAAGTTTGCAGATGGGTAAAATGTTGCCAGTCTCAAACTCCTTTAATTCAAGTAGTACTGTAAAAAGGTGCACTTCTATAAGATATTCCTTTATTAATCCCACAGTGGGGTAAATGCTTGAAATTTCCCCACTGTGGGACTAATAAAGGAATATCTTATCTTATCTGATCTGATCTGCAAATAACCAGCAATGCTCACAATAGGCATAGTCCAGGATGAGCAAATAACACATGTTTGTGGGAGTTTGATAGCTGCCTCAGTAGTGGTGGTGTAGTAAATGTTGGAGAAACACCTGTTTCTGGGGGATGGCCCAGTAGGCCTACATGAATCGGTTTTATAGCTCTTGATCCTGATGTCCTCTATCCATTGGGGGAATCTTTGTAGGACCACAGCCGGGCATAGCCATGTCCGATGTCTGGGCCCACAATGGCAGGGAAACTTCCCTGCTAGCTGAAGAATTGGGTCACAGCTGGTGTATAAATAAAATCCTGTCTAATTTTGTCAGCTCACCATTACACTCATCCTGTTCCCTTTTTTCCTTCCTCTTTTGAACACCACTGTTTTGTTTGGGCTTGCAAGTTATCTCAAATAATAGGGAACAAGGTCATTGGACAAATGAGCATTTCCAAGCATGCAAGCCATGCGAGGTAGATAATTAAATATTTATGGGTATGTGGAGGGTTTGATAATGATAATGATCTCAGTGATGGCATCCATGACATGGTACCAAAAGCAAGGTACCAGAATCTTTATTAGCCTGTGTTGTAACTTTCAGCTGTGACCTTGATGGAGGCCTATATTTTCCACTGTCATGCCCAAAGCAGGTACACTTGTGTGTGCCAAGGCCAGTTGTATTTCTATTGTCACTTGCAGGCTTTGGTGGCACCTTAGTGGGGCTATGCCGGGCCCAGTTTCCAGGCCCACTGAATACCCATGGGCAAGATAGGGCTAACCAAGGACTGAGGCAGAGTTAAGGGCTTACCTGGCTTTGGGGTGGGGAGACAGGTGCATGATAAGTATAGATGTCAGCACAGCAGCTCACGTTTGTGGCACAACAAAATGGCAACAACTGGCAACTGAAAAAACGGAGTTCTCAGTACAAGAAAGTTAAAGCACACAACACACAAAGTGGTGTCCAAAGGGGAAAAAACAGTTCTATTCTGCAGTAGTTAGCTGGTTCTGGGTATTCAGACTTTAACCACCTGCTTCCTACTTCCCACTCGCTTCCTACTTTACACTGAAGTGGCATGTGATGGTTGGGTTATTGGGGAAGGGTATGGGGCTCTCACTGCAAGAGAGGATTGAGACCGAAGGCCATTAGCACTGTCTGGCTCAACCATAGTCCTAGCTCAGAGAGGCACAACAGTGGAAATCCAGCTACAGAGTGGCTTCTGTTATGTTTTAGAGGGTTCGTTTGCTATCTCTATTTTCATTGACTTTTGGAACCAACTGTATACTGACTATGTTGTTACAGTAGTAGCAGTGGCAGCGATTGTAGCAGTAACTGTAGTAGTAGGAGCATCAGCACAGGTAGTTGTGGCAGGAGCATTAGGCCAGTAGTCACCGGTACGAACAGGATCATCATTTTTCTTTGTACCTCATATTTCTATTATTGGTATCCATATTTTGTTGTTTTATTGATATTTATTTTATATGCAACTTTGAATTTATTTACTATTTGTATTTAGGTGAGATAACCTATAACTCTGTAAGGAGTTTTTTTTTATCTCACCTGCACAATCTGTTTTTGTTATTTTATGCTTTCGTTGCTGTTTTTATACTGTGCAAATAAATAAACTAATAAAATGAATAAACTAATAATCATCAAACCTTTGTTCTTCTTTAGAAGCTGCCCAGCAAGTCAAGCACCTGCGGATGGTTTTAGCCAACTGTATGTCAGCCTGTTAACATTAGTCTGATCCAAAATGAAATTTCAGGGTCTATAAAATAATTTTGGGAGTCACTGCCTTAACCAGATGTGTTCATCTCTTTAAGGTGTCATCTGGAAACCCTTTCATTGTTGTTTGGTGTAATTGCTGCGCACATGTCGTCAAATTAATGAAGATGTTTATTTGCTCATGTTTTGTCTATTTGCATGAATTTTCTTGAGCAGTCTGTTAAGCTCTCAGTTCTACATGATGAATATTCACAATAAGTTAATCACACGCACTGCCACGCCCCACTTTTTCCAATTAGTGTGAAAAGTGAATCAGTTCTTCCATGTCCCATAACCAACCATTGTACAAGGTTTCATGCAAATATGTTCATAACTTTTAGAGATATCCTGTGAATAAACAAACACCAAGACAAATGGAATGGGGTGATAACATAACCCCCATCCAACTCTGCTGGTGGACGTAATAACTGGACGGTTTAACATCCTGGTATTCAAAGTCCCTGTTGAAATCTGTCAAAGGTAGTTTGTGAAGATTGCCTGTATCACAAAATGCTTTTCCTCTCCCAGACACCTTCCAGCTGCCTAGTCATGAGGAGGAGTGCTCTCCATCTCATGACGAGATCAAATGCTGCAGCATCAAGCTGATGAAAACTCACCACTCCAGTTAGAAGTCTGAGAAGAGTGCAAAAGGATGCAAATTAATGCAAATTAAGAAATAGCAGGATTACAGCTGATATCAGTATTTTACTTTGTTGACTACTCATCTGATTGTTGTTGGTTGATTTGCTTTATGCCATATAGGACATTAGTTTTATTGATTTGAAGACTCAGTCTACTCTACTCCAACAATGATTTATTATGATCACAGTGTGTCCCTGTAGACATTCTGAGCAAGGGCCAGTTAACAAAAAACATATGTTTCATTCTCAAATGACTTTTATTGAAATATTCAGCAAATTCCAACTGTATGAATTATTAGGGACTTCAGATGATTCTTTATGCCCCTACTCTAAAAACATATGTAACTCTTCAATTTAGCTTTCAAAATCAGCACAATTTTCAGCAAGATGGCATCATGAGATGCATGGGAAGCTGCCTTGAGTACAAAGCTGCAGCACCTGTGCTGAGCCATTGGGTGGAAGCATTGTGCAGCCCACTTTAAGAAAAGGGGCACACATGTTGAGTGCTAATGGTTTGAGAAGTAAGTTGGTCTAACTGAAGCATTACTGGTTTGAGTCCTAGGCTGACTGGAATTTTTGGAGGGCTAGATAGAGATGATGAAATACCTTGAGCCAGGCATCTAAATCCCAGTCACTCCAGTGCAGCTGTTCAATGGCCCACAGCCATGTGATGTGATTGTCTTTAAACAGATAGTGTAAAGTAGGGTGTTGCTGGAAATGAGCACACTGTACTGAGTACTTAGCAAATCATCCCTGGGTGAATGAAGATCAGGAAACTGGCTGATGCAGGGTTAGGTCATCTATCCATCAGGGAGCTGAGTGAACTGGTGGACTGGACTGTTCATTTATGCAAAGTTAAATGCCAACCACTTCCCCAGAGGATTATTGCATGCTAAACCATTGATTACAGATGCTTGAGTGGAAGTGGGTCATGGTGAGGGAGGATATAATGACTAGAGTGACTGAATAACAGGGAGCTGTCGATACAACACTGCAAAAAATGTCCATGTAAACATTTTTTTTATTTTTTTATTTTATAGATAGATAGATAGATAGATATTATGTTGAGCCTGAAAGGCTTGTGAAAGGTGAAATACTGTGTCTGCATCAGACTGCTTTCAGATGCATTTATAAATCTGACATCAATCCTGCATTACTGACCTGATTTTTAAATACATAATAATTAGAATAATAATAATTGTTTGTTTGTTTGCTAATTTGCAAGTTTCTGCTACTTGTGGTTTTTTGTGCATTTGTTTGCAAATTTTCAGGTAACTTTTATATTTTTTTTATATGTTTAGATAAGATTTCGCCAGTCACCTTTTTCCCATGTTTTTAATAGAAATCAAGTGACTTTCTCAGGTTTCAGGGTTAAGGCAGCACCTCATTGATTCAGCTTGTGGGTGAGAAACGTGTCTTGCCTCCACATGTCTCATGACTCAGTGGGCCAGTTGGCAGCCTGACAACATGTTTAGTATGTAACCATGTGCCAAAGCCAGAGGGATTCACAGCTATAGCTGTGTATTGACCTACTTACCTGTATGACCTGCTTTGTTTTCTGTTAAAAATGGATGACACAGAGAAGCCTAAGACAGCTGGAGGACAGGGAAACAGCAGGAGGACAGGATGAGAAGGAAGAGGAGCAGGACAGTGCTGGGTTGACGGTGAAAAACAGAAGAAAAAATATAAAGTATGATTTGAAAACAGAAGGAGGCAGGGCACTCAAACAGATTAAATCAATAATTCCCCAGGGAGATTTCTGGGATAACTGGCTTTTTTCTTCACTTAGAACAAGTGGCACAACAGTAGAAGGCTATTGTGGTATTGTGCAGTGTAGAACTGTGACTTTTCCTAAAAAAATAAAAATCTCATTCCACCAAAAGGACTAGGGTTATTTTTGTTTCTATATTTACAAATTGAGTCTTTCCCTCATGTCTGGACTACGATCCCAGGACTTCTGCTAGTTGTACATCCCTTGTGTTTACACAGAACAGGGTAAAAAAAAAATGGAATTCATAACAGAGTGACTTGAAACTTGGTTAATTTGTCTCCATTTTAAAAGGACTCGGAATTTTAACTCTGTTGGTAAGTGGTAATTTTCCTTAATATGTTTGGAAATCCTTATGTCTCAAATTAGGTGCAGTTTAAATCAGTTGTTTTGTACTGGAAGCACCTTTGCAGTTCTGGTTCTGTTGCCCTCTTTTTGCAGATCATGTCGGCAGCTTTGATGTGTTCATGTTTTATGCTGCTCTCTTGGCCAGGTCTCTCTAGTAAAACAGATTTTAATCTCTAAAAATAATAATAATACTAAAAATTTAAATCTCTTTAATCTTGGGGCTCTACTTGATGAAATAATGGTTAAATAAAATCTCGTCTTACTGCAGCCCTTCCTCTGATAAGCAGAGGTGATGGTTTCTAACGCCTGCCTGGCCCTCGGTCTCTTTAGAACATAAGCTACAACATGCCCTAGATCTCTCTCAGTGACATAGTTTCACACTGCAAAAAGTTTTCATCTTAGTAAATAACCTGACCCAGCCTTGAAAGCTTATTTTTCCTAAAAAATATGTCTGTGAATGACACAGCTTGTTTTAGGAACTCGCTTGAATCAAATCTCTTTAAACAAGTGGAGTGATCTGTATTGCATCAAGATAACTTTTGAAACCAGATGTCATATTTTTCAAATAGTATTTTTTTTTTTTTATTTAATTGTAAGTAAAAAAAATTTTTTTAGAATCCATTAGATTTACTTTTATGTTCTGTAATTTTTCTTTTGCTCCATATTATCTTTATCATCCTCATGTTCACTCACGCCAACGCGTGCAATAACACCACCAGTCCTCCTGAGGAAACAGGGCAGGAGCATAAGCCAGCAGATATCAGGTCAAACATAATGTTTGCACATTTATGAACATTAGTTAATGGCAGCTTGTTAGCTAAGTGACTGTAGCTTTTGTTTGATCCATCCACCACTCCACCTACCTCTGTCGCTCCCTTTGCTCTTCCACATGTTGCTGCTCCTTCATATAGCCGACACTGACATCACACTGACATGTTTTCCTATGGCTGACCAGTGAGTCTACTACACTCTTTGGCTGAATACTAACTTGGCTCACTGTGACCTGTTTCTGTAACTCCAAGCTCTCTGATGGAGGAAGTTTTGTGTTTGGGGCGGGAAGATCTGTGAGAAGCTCAGAAGTTTATGCAGTAATGCAAATCAGCTTGGAGCTGTTACTTCATCTTTTAAAGGACAGGTGATCCTGAAGGATATGTATTGTGAAGCTTTGATTCCTGGATCAAATTCAATATTGCAGAAACAATTAATCAACTTGTTTTCTTACATTAGTGAAGAAAAACAACTCAGTTTCTTGTTTGTTTGCTGTTGTTTGCTGCAATGGGATGAAAAAAGGAAACAAGGATACACTTTGTTATCCTGTTTTTCCCTGAACAAACCCTAAAAGGCCTAAAAATCATTCAAAATCATTAAGCTAAATTAAAGACAAAACAAATTATTACAGAATTATGTTTTTTAGTACTTGATTGAATTTTAACATTGACATCAGGATCAAATATGACCAATATTCAAAGTGCTTTTTTGCTATTAAACCTGAGAGGGAGATTTCAAGACATATTCTTGTATCTGTGTCTTAAAAGAAATCTGAGCAAAGTTCTCGTTTCTGTTGCTCTCTCTCCAGTACAGAAAACAATCAAACATTTAATTGCGGAAAAAAGAAATAAAGCTGTGTTTTTGTTTTAAAATAATGAACATGGGAACACAAAAATGACGTACTCTCATTTTTTCATCTTGTTGGAAAAATGAGATACCAAGTCATATATTCGTTACTGCTTTTTTCATCATAATACAGAAAACAAATGATGGAGAAACAAAATACCATGTTGCATTACCACAAGGATTACACTCACACTACATTCACACTACAACACACACTTAGAACATGCTGTTGATTTTTTGTTTGTTTGTTTGTTTGTTTGTTTGTTTTTCTGCTTAGTGCTGGTGATCCTAGCCCTGGTTTAGCCTGTATTGTCTTGTCAGCCTTTGTCTTTGTGTAATGGTACCCCTCTGTGTGTCTATGTGTAATTGGTGTCCTTCTGTGTTTGAAACTTTTTTATGCTGCCATTTTGACCAGGACTCCCTGGAAGAAGAGACATTGTGTCTCAATGGGACCTTCCTTGTAAAATAAAGGATAAATAAAAAAATAAAATAAAAAGGATAAATCGTTTTGTTACAGAAAACAAATTGATTTCTTGTGTCTGGCTGTGGCTAACACAAGGTAGACAGGTGCAGGTTAGCTACATGGCTGGGAGTCACAGCTGGGCAGCTGCTCACACAGTCTTTGCATACTCCTCTATAGATATTCAGCAGAATGGCAATTGATATATAAGTTAAATATCAACAACAGTTCAGTAGAATATCAATAAGCTATATAGATTATATTTCAGCAACATAGACCTAGCTGACATTATTGCTGTGTTATTCTGAAAACAGGAGGTCAAGGACAGATCCACCTGCAGGGTTAAGGTTAGTGTTCTGATTGGGTGACAGTTAAAGTCAAATGAAGGACAATTTTTACTGCCAATCACAGCATTGGTGGGTGTATCTTACCCAGAACTCTGGTGGGATCCATAATAAGATGTAGTGTTGTGATTCATGTCTTACTTGTCTTACTACTGTCTCCAGGCCAGGTATAATTCCAGTAAAAGCCAAGATATGACAGGGTGACATGACAGCATCAACATAACGGCCTGCGAACATTTGCCTCATACATTGATGTTTACGATCTGCATTACCATTCAATCATGTTTAACTTTTAAGGATTGCATGTAAATATTTAATCTCTATTAGGACAATTCTGCAATATCACACTGAGGCACAATCTTGCTTTCTGAGTGATCTTGAAGATTCTTTTGCATGTTTTTCCGACAGTTGTAGCCATTATCTATGAAAACTTAATGTCTTTGTCTGTCCCCACCACCTGCTATGACAAATGACGTTTTAGGGCATCAACCCCTGTCTCATTAATCAGAGTATGCATGGCTGCATGTAAACAAGAATTTTAGGACAATATTCATTTTCATTAGCCATGTATACAGATTAGTAGGAATGCTGCCTTTTTCAGAATAAGAGCAAAAGCCACAATATTTGCTGCATGTAAACATAGTCACTGTCAGGTTGTGTCCCCGTTGTGCTTGCCTTTGTTCTGTTGGCCCTATGTTTCTTCTCACACAAACACTATATGGACAAAAATATTGGGCCACCAACATATTACACCTACAGGGGCTTTCATGACACCCCTTTCTAAATCCATAGACATTAATATGGAGTCCCCCTTTGCAGCTAGCTTCCACTCTTCTGGGAAGGCTTTCTAGGAGAAAGATCATATTACTCCAATATTGGCTTCTTTACATTGGCTTCCTGTAGGATCTAGAATAGAATTTAAAACTCTTCTCCTCACCTATAAAGCTCTTAATGGGCAGGCACCATCTTATCTGAAAGAGCTCATAGTTCCTTATCACCCTGCCAGAGCACTGCGCTCCCAAAAATGCAGGTTTATTGGTGGTTCCCAAAATCTCTAAAACTAGATCGGGAGGCAGATCCTTCCAACTCCAGGCTCCACGTTTGTGGAACAAACTTCCTATGTCAGTTTGGAGAGCAGATTCACTCTCTATCTTTAA
>OMLB01064862.1:1737-16162 GCA_900302555.1 Myripristis jacobus | reverse complement strand
TTTAAATGAAGGCCAGCATTAAAGCGGTAATCTGCCAAGTCGTCAGTGCACTCCCCAGATATGACCTGTCAATCAAACAGTGTGGGCGGGACTTTGATTTTTTTCTTTAAAGTCAACATTAAATATACCGACTGTTTATGTGGTCTAAAGGAAAGTATGTGTTTGTCGCTATTTAGTCGTCTTGATTTGGATTTCCTTAAGCTGACATCATGGTCCCACTTTGCCTGAGATGAGTCATCATGATCAAAGGGAAGCGACTGAACCAAACAACAAGCACAAAGTACAGCCTGCGTGTATTCATTTAGGTTTTATTGGTCACTCCCTGAGACTTTAGTAGCGAGTCATCTGCATAGCAATCAACTAATTTTATGTTTGAGGTGTAAGGAATCTCCGAACAACAACGAAAACATGTCATCATCAGCATACAGCATGTCTGGAGCCAACAGTGACGTAAAGGAAATACTTCGAGGGAATCTCTTTCTAAAACTCAAATGGTCCAAATTATCTGTACCGTTGTTTTTCATCTCTTTGCCTGCCTTCTTGAAAAATGTAATGTGAGAGAAATGCAGTCACTCTCTGATGTGCAGCCCCAGTCATGTCTTACTATACCTTTCCTTGAATTTGTGCATTATTGTTGGCACAGGTAGGAAACACAACCAAAAGGAATGAAACCCCTAACTTTGAACTGGTTTCACTCGTGAACAACAAGAGATGGTCCATGTCAGAAACAATCACACCAATAGGAAATATTCTGCATGATTTAGGCGATGGGTGTCATCTGGTTAGAGCGTGCAGAAGGCCGGACATGACGCAAAAAGCTTGAAAATCGCAGAGTTTTGTTTACGGGACATTGAAAACGGGCCACGGACTTATCTGTAATTATGACTATTTTTGTGTGGATATCAGTGCTTCATGTTCTTCACCATCAAATCTTTGTGTCCTTCTGGTTTCATGCCAGTGTCCTGATCGAA
Organism: Myripristis jacobus; assembly: GCA_900302555.1. Classification (NCBI taxonomy): domain Eukaryota; kingdom Metazoa; phylum Chordata; class Actinopteri; order Holocentriformes; family Holocentridae; genus Myripristis; species Myripristis jacobus. The sequence goes on along the minus strand of OMLB01064862.1, from coordinate 15,191 downwards.
ACGTCATCAGCACGCCCACAAGCTCACTTTGCCCGCTCTGGACAATGACGCACACCACGGTCCCACTTTGCCTGAGATGAGTCATCATGATCATGTTTTTGCAGACACAGGACTAGGAGGATGGGAGGATAAAGCGCGGAACAACTGATGCAGACATTCGTGTTCACACATACAGCTCCTCCTGTTAATGTCGGTATGAGGCTTTACCGTGTTAGGACACTAAGCATGTTTGGATCTGTTTATCCCAGCTGTGAAGCTTTTATTCCGCCTTTAGTTGGGTTCATTTGGCCAGGTGCGAATAAAGCCATTCAGACTCAATGCCTTAGGCCGCCTTCACACCTAATAGTCTATTTATACTTTTGTCTGCGCATTAAAGGAGGACGAACAAAACAGATGCAACTTCAGTTGGTGAGGATAGTGTTCGGTCGTGTTTTCCAAAGAAGGCCCGTTCGCATCAGACCCCAGAACCGACATGGAAAGCTGGAGATACTACAGCATGTCATATCGTTTAATAACTGCAGACAAATGAGGTAAAGTTGGGTATGAACTCCATTCCCAATCCACAATTCGTTCACTTGGGTTCCATCAGAGCGTTCTCACAAGCCCAAACCAGGCGCACCAAGGGGGGTAAACGCATCAGGGTTTGACTGAAGGTGTAAAAGCAATCTTACAATGCGAGAGCGAATAAATATTGGTCTGGCTGTACTTTTACAAACAGCCTGGTCAGTCAGCAGACAGCAGAGAAAGCCAAGTATGTAAAAGACAAGCCAACGCGACGGCAGCCCAACCAATGTGTTGAATAGATGTTTTGAAGAGAATTAGTTCTAAACCAGCTGCACAAAATGACCCAACAACGCCGTTTTGTGAGTGTAAGAAGACGGATGTTGAAGTCTGCTGCTTGGAAATGCTTGGAGAGGACGATGGCAAGACGGAGCAAGGCTCCAAACCGCCGTCTGGACCGATGCTCGTATTTGTTTCTTGTGTTCTTAGCTGGACCGAACAGCAGAGAGGGTGAATAGTTATACTGAGTGGAATCAGGGAGTGGAATCAGATTTGTTTTGAGTCCCGTTGCCACTAAAATCTCCGGCGTGGCAGGATGACAAGTCACCAGAACCAGAGATAGCGCGGTTATCGCTCTGCCCCTGTGTGTCCTATCTCTGGCTGCTGTATCATCAGGCGGGCGGGGCAGGACCAACACGTCTGAGAAACGAAGGTGTTTGGGTTCATGGTCTGATCGCTGGGACGGATAGGAGGAGGGGACGACAACACAACCTAAACATTCCCATCTAGGCAGCATCTCTCTTTTATCTGTGTGTGTGTGTGTGTGTGTGTGTGTGTGCTTCTAAGGTCCTAACTCGCATTGCAAGTCCCGTTTTCTCTCTTTTTCCTTTTCTTTTCTTCCTCAGAGGGCAGCTGAGGTCGTGCCACTGTCCATGCACGCCAACATGTGTGTGTGTGTGTGCATGTGTGTGTACACCCACAAACTGTAATTGGGTTATCAAGTTCCCCCACTGATTAAACATACCAACACCCGCCCCGCTCCCCTCTCCCTTTTGCGGTGCTCCCATCACCGTCCCCCAGTGAGCATGCGGTGTGACAGCTAAAATCTTCCCCCTGGCACACCCAGCCCTCCGAACAATGGGCCCCGCTAAACCCCACCAGGGGCCTGAGGGTGCGTGTGCGTGTGTGTTTGTGTGTGCGCATGTTTGAGCACCACCGCGGGGTATCCGCCCAAGCACGCACGCACACACACACACACACACACACACACATGCATATACCGCTAGAATGTGTCTGTCCAAGCACTCTCCTCTATCAGGAAGTGAGGTAGGCCCGATGGGAGCAGTAAGTCCAGGGAGCTTAGCGGGCCAGAATAGGCTCCATTGTGCCCATTGTCTCGCGGGGGATTTGGGCCCACAAACTGACCAGTCTACTGGAAGGTGATGAGGATGGAAGGTCTGGAGGGGCTGGGCAGAGCCCCCCGACTGGCTGGCATGAAAATAGAGAGGGATGCCAGCAGCCGAGGGTGTCTGGGGTGAGATGATGTTGGGACTCGGACGCCCCGGGGAGCGGCTGGGGTGAAGAGGTGGAGGGGGCAGGAAACCGGTTAATGGGTGCAAAAGTAGGAGGAAAAATAAGATAGAGCAGTATGAATTGAGTTGTGCTAATTAAGAGTTTTTGTCTGTAAAAATACGCCCATCCAGAGATCGCTTGACATAATCGATCAAATAACCTCATTAGCTCAGTCATTTTTAAAGATTTCCCTGAAAACAGAACATGGTGTAAGATCGTCTCCAACAGGCATAACCTCGATCAAAGTGAGTCTCTCCCAACCCCCTTCCACAGATTTCAAACCAGCCTCGCAGGTAAAAATCAAAGATGGGAAATAAAAAGAACGATCGTGGACTCGGTTGTAGGAGCCTGGCCAACATCTACCTGACGTCACTGTCCCAGTCGGTCATTTGCAAGCTAATGTAGGCGACACCTTCTTACCTCACTTTGACTATAATTAAACTAAAATAAGTGTTAATTATTCTCATGGATATTTATGACCAAAGCCAAGATTCAAGCCAAGTTCCCGTGTTTCTTGCTGAAAGTGAAGGGGGTTAGCGCTGAAGTCAGTGACCCATGGGTTAGCCTAACCTGACCAGGCTCGCTTAAGGTGGTCTAGCCTTTAAGGTGGACCAGCTATTCTCCGTTTTAGTGACAATCTCAGCCGCCTCTAAACAGCGAACGGAGAAATGTCTATTTGCAGAGTCTTTCCCGAATTTTATGAATACGGTAGTAAACCCACTGGTGGTTGTGCTGATTGTGTGCAGTAGGAAACTTTTGACATATCGCCCAACCTAAATATCCTCGAGTAAATTTTTCCCATTCTCAATAAGCAAAAATGGCAAATCTACACATACTAAACCCTCTCTGTCGGCTCTGCAGTTTTAAAAAAAAAAGTGTCATTATGGCTATGACACGCAGTTTTTAAGAGTGTGTGATTATACCGTCCAGCTGTGACTGCTTCACTTTATAAACCACAGTGATTTTATTACAAGGCTTGTTTGAGTCGTTTTTAAATAGTCTGAAAGGTCACTGAAGGTGAGGGACGACCGTGGAGCGCGAGGTCGCCACCTAGTGGTGATTTTCAGAGCAGAATCAATCTGTCTCTCTTTTTTCATCTCAATGTTGCAACGTCTGTCTCCTTTTCTTATCGGTTTTGGTCTTTGTGTCCTGAGGCCTTGTCTTGCTGCCTTTCAGTCGTCCGTATAGTCTCTCTTTCCCTCCGTCTGTCTCTTTCTCTGTCCTCTATCTGCCAATCTCTCCCCTCTTCCTCTCTCTCTTCCTCTAATATCCAAACTTGCACTGTGCATTTTGCTGTTTTCATTCCATGTTAAGAAATAAACAAAAGTTGTTTTTGACCCGTATGCCTTCCTCCCCAAACACTCTGAGACTCACTGCTAGTTAACCATGAAGCAGACTCTCCAAAAATTAGATTTCAGGTTGAAGCCATTTTAATTAGCCTTTAAAAAAACTTTAAAACTATTTAATTTTCACAAAAGAAATTCAGCTGCAGTACAAGGAGATGAAAGCAACAGAAAAAGGAATGGCCACGAGGAAAAGGACAGGAACCGTAAGAGCCACATCAGATCAGTTCATGCATTTTTGGCAGAGCGAGTCCAATAACACAAATAGATATAAAAACAATTACAGAAAAAATGCTGCCCTTTTGCTTTTTAGTAAATGCACGGCAGACAGAGAGGTGGTTTCCGTGCTTTTTTCAATTCTGCCTTCACAAGTCTTGATTGTAATTGCTCCCTTGTTGGTGCCAGGCAGCAGAATTTGCCTTAAAGTGAAATAAAGTAATAAAAAATAACTTGATATGAAGAGAAAATGGCAGGCAGACAGAAAGCCGTGGAGACGGATGAGACTGGCACGCGACTGCACACCAGCCATAAATCTGTAAGGAATCCCTTAAATATCATTTCACCTCTTGCATCTCTTAATGTGCCAAATGTGAATTTCTAGCATATCTCCAACATTTGATGTATGACAGAGAGATGTGGAGGCGTGTGACAGCAGCCATAACTCAGCGCTTCTTATATTTCAAGTTAGTGTTCCTGACAGTGCTGAGAGCTTTCTGTCAGGTTTTTTTTTTTAATCAGGTTTTGGCACATAATCAGAGGTCAAACAAATCCACATGATTCACTGTGTAAATAAGACAGCTGCAGAGTTGCTGTAAGGTTCATTTTTTTCATTTTAATGGAGCCAGGCTAACGATTCCTATAGACATTAAGTCTTTATGCTAAGCTAACACGAAATGCTAACCACTGGACGTACAGAGGTGAAAATCGCACATCCTGTCCCAGTCTGGGTAAAAAAAAAGTAAAAGAGTATATTTTCCAAAGTGTTGGAGTATTCCTTGAAGCATCACCCATGCATTTGTTTAGTAAACTAAACAAATGCTGCTTTGCTGTTTTTTTAGCTTTCATTGAGGTTTTCATGGTGAAAACTTTTAGCCAATGAGTCAAAGTTGCGGCAAAAAATCTATCTTTGACCCATACAGTCCCACACAGATTAGATTTTTCAGAAACATAAGGTTACTTATTTTTTTTTTGATTAAAAAAAATACCTCTGATCACAAATACAAAGGCTGCAGCATCTTCACCTTAAGTGGCTCTTCACCTCTCACCTCTTATGTAACCCCGGGCAGACGCAACACCCCGTCGAGCCGCAGGTGAACGTGAGGAAGGCTTTGAAAACGACCCGCGTGACCTGAAAAATAGATGCTAGAGAGACAAACTGTGAGAGCGCGCGCATTAAAACCTTTGACGAGGCGACCCCACGACCCCCCGAAGGACCCTCTCCTTCTGCTCGAGCTGTCAAATAAACAGAGACAGAACTCAGCGGGCGGCGGAGGGACCACTTAGGCATAATTAGGTGGACTGCACCTTTAACTGTGGCTGTTGATGTGGTAAAGACAGGGTAGAGGCTGGCGGAGAGAAATGAAGCGACAGAGAGTGAGAAACAGAGAAGAGAAAATCTGCCCGAAGGAGAAAAGCAAAGTAATATTGGCTCATCACAGAAATAGTGATATCTGTGTATATGTTTGCAAAAAAAAGCGTATATCTCAGTAAAAAGCATTGACAAAATTATTTAAGTTTTCTCTCTGTTTTGTTCAGCTGTAAAATATAACACTTCTAGTACATATCTTTATTACAACTATTTGATTACCAAATCAAATGATTCCTTGTCACAAATGTGTGTTTTTACCTTTAGACAGTAAAGGCAAATATCTCATTAGCAACAGTTTTTTTTTACTATCAATATCCTTACTGGCCCCCAAAACAGATCAGTTTCACTCTAAATCAAACAAAAACTGACAAAAAGAGAAATTAGGGCTGAAAACAACAACTATGACATATTCTTATGGATACTGTGATTGGGATTCGATTCCCAATTTTAGTGGCAATGATAATTTTCGCATCATATTTTTCATTTCACTATTAAAATGATGATGATGTGATTGTTTCTGTGGTCTGTACCAAACAAACATGTGTTCTCACATCTGGATTTGTATCTCAGGGCATCTCTATAAAACTGTAATACTTCATTTGAAATGTTTTTCCGCCCACACACACATTCTACCTTTATCAGAAAACTATGAGCACTCTCCCCCTGATATCACCCTGAGCCATGTGGTGATTTCAATAATATTTTGATTGATAGTTCAGTTCTAATAGAGACACAGTCAGAGCAAAAGTGAGCAGGCTGAAAAGATGCAGGGAGCGAGGGGGGGGAGGCGAGGCGTGAGAGAAAGTGGTGGCCTGTGGGACCCCTGCATATTTTCCCCGGGTGAAACCAGGTGTGAGCGCTCGCTGTGAGCCAGACAGCTCCGGCCGGCTGCCTTTCCCTGGCACAGCCCTGTCATTACCGCTACCTGCTGCCCCGAGGCACCCAGCGGGCCGGCCGGCGGAGCTGCGTTCACAGCCGGACCTCCACCAGACTGAGGTCGCGGCTTGATCAGGCCTCAGTGTCACTTTGAAGCCCAAGTTCAGTCGTCGTAGCCCTGCAGGAGTTTGTCCTGGTTGTCGTCAGTGCAGAGACACAGCGAGGACGTAAATTTCACCGTGCATTATGTAATCCCAGGATTGTGAATATTAATGGCATGCATGCAATCAACTGTTGATTTAGGGGTAGAAGTTCAGTAATCACCTGATTGTTTGGCTTACATGTGGAAAAAGTCATGTTTAAGAACCTCTTAGAGAAAACAGACAAATTGAGGAATAATTTAATGTCACTATAATTTAATTTGCTGCAGATTGGTATGATACAAAAAAGGGCATGTGTAATTATTTGAACATGATGTTTTCATCCTACCACTTTGACATAATCTGTGCTCAAGGTATGGCATCTAGGCAGTTTAATACCTTAGCACAAACCAAAATATCTATTCTCATTAGGGTCTTTAGGGCAAAATCACTTTGAATGGGGTTCAGCTGTAAAACATCATATAGAAAACATTATGATACTTTAATGTTTACAGCTGGTGCTTAAGGTTAGGGTTAGGGTTAGGGTTAGGGTTAGGGTTAGGGTTAGGGTTAGTGGCCAGATCTGAGAAGTTGTGTTTGCAAGTACTCGGTTTTATTTTCACCACATAGAAGAATAAAACCACAAAGCACAGACAGGAAAGTGTTTGAACTGAAGTGTCCAGGTGCAATAAACTGGCACTCCCTGCAGGTTATAACAAAAATGCTAAGAAATGCTTGTCAACAGCCAGTATTTGACCTTGTCTCTTATGCAGCCCGGCGTTGGATTTGTAAGTTCAAAGTTGCCACTTTCCTGATCTGGTTTAGCTGAACGGCTCTGTTTCTGCAGGCATAGTGGTTAGCTATGAATAAGACCAGGTGTGGTGTAGAAAATTACCTTTTTGTATGTGTGTGTGTGTGTCTGTGTCCCAGGCACTAATAGAAGGGTGTGTGAACTCTTGCCTTGTTCATAATGAAGGGTATGCATCGTCTGTGCGCGCGTTTTTATGTGTGCATACTTGTACCTCCATTACGTTTGTGTGTCCCTGAATGTCGAACCATAAAAAATAATGTTTTTTTCTTTCTTTTTAAAGGAAGTAGTAACTTCTGGCTGTGATCTCTTTTAAGGTGTTGCTTGATTTGAGGGTTCAGTTTAGGTTGAAGTAAATTATCCCAAGGGTTAGGAAAAGTTTCACAGGCGTATAGATGGGAATGTCGTGGTTTATAGACGGAGGATGAAGGGTTAATTCAAGGTCCTCACAAGTGTACAGACACATGCACACGCATGCGTTCATGCAAGAATTTACACGTGTCTCCGTCTCCATAAATGTCTCATAAATGTGAACTGTACATCTGTACCATTGTTTTACATTTCCGGTACATTTTATTGCACGACTGCTGTGATGAATGAATTGGGATGCGTGTTTCCACTGCGAGAAGCGGGGAACATCGCATCTGACAGAATCCCCATTTGTCTTTTTGAGTGTTTTCCGAAAAAGTTTCAGAATCACCTGCTGAACTTGGACTGGCTGTTAATGATGTAGAGCCTTGAGGTTGGAAGACTACATCATGTGTTGTCTGCTTTAATTCTGCTCTGCATCGACATGGATAACTTTACCTCCGAATAGCAGCAAGTTTACAAATTCAGGAATCAAATTTTCCGACTTTTATTTGACCTGAACACAGACATCTGTCCCTCTGTCCCGCCTCCACCCCCCATCTCCTCCCTCCGAGCCTCTCCTCTCTCTCCCTGCCCTGTTATACTGTTTAAAATATGAGCTAATGGCAGGTTTTCAGTCGTTGAAACTGCAGTGTGTGTGTGTGTGTGTGTGTGTGTGTGTGTGTGTGTTTTAGCATTTGTCGTAACGAGCCCAGCCTCATAACAGAGGGATTCCTTTGGCCTGTTCAATTATCCAGCCTTTAAATCACCTCAACTGTCTACAAAGAGAGGGGAGAGAGAGCTGCTCAAAACCTCACCTGTTCATGCTCTTCCTATATTTTTCTATTGCCACCATGTGGTCGAAAGCGGGTACTGCAACGTGAGATCACCTGCAGCACAACAGGCGTACATGCACAGCCTTTTAGAATGGATATTGCACTCTTAATTCAGTTAAAACAAAGTTTTTATCCTAAACACCCAAAACCGATTAGCTTTGGAAACACAGTAAATTATTGTTCATTTCTATAATTCGCCAGACTTCCCTTTTCTGCTGGATTTACTAACTTTACCCTCTGCAGAGACAGTTTTTTTTCCTCACAGACCACCATCTAAGACCACGTGCCGTTACATGTCCATGGAAAGCACTCTGCTTTGCCTCTGAGATTTTTGATTGTGAAGCACATTCTCGTGTAACACCCCTCCATGAGAAAGCCTGCAGTCGGGTTTTCTGCCCCGACTTGTTCCAGTGTCATCCAAACACTTTGGCAAATCCATAACACAAAAACAAAATGGCTCCCCTGGCAATTTGTTAGCAAATGTTTCCCCAGCGCGTAAACTCCCTCATCATGTCGATGATAGTGTGTAATTGAAGACCTTGATGACAGGAAGCTTTCTGGAAAGAATGATGTAGGCCCATGGGTAAAATGAGAACAGACTGTGATGAAGGCGTTTACTTGTTTAGTCAAAGATCAAATAAAGTTAAAAATGGCCCACACAGTAGCTGAGGGGACTACGACACACGCTAGACACTTGTAATGATCACATATAACGGGGACAGACTTGAAATAACTTAAATTCAAAGATGAAGAGTAGTTAGACGGGTTCAGGTGAGGGTGTCAAATATCTACCTGAGGCGCAGATTTGCCTAAAATTGTTCTCAGTGGCCACACTCTTTGCTCCAAGCCTTTATCCATTGTTTTAATTATGTACTACAATGAGTCTAACATGTCCAACTTTTCAAAAAGGGTAAAACTTTCACATTTGTCACTGGCGCTGCTTTAAGTTTGAGGTATTTATAAGACAGTCCAGAAATAACAGAAGAAGTAGAGTTGCCGAATGTAGACCCTTATGGAGTCAAAACGTGGTTCTGTCATAAGTGATTAAGCCTAAGGAGCAAAGTTTACTTTAGAGTGCAGACTAGATGTTTTTTGATTCAAGAACAGGTCCATGAAATGCATTACACACAGATGTTTTTCAGACTTCTCTCTTCGTCTTTCCATTACCTGATTCTGCGACCTTCCATTGTCGGTATCGCAGACTATGAAAGGTGTTAAGATCATGTTGTCATTGTCTGCCTGTTTATAATTGCCATTGTGGAGGAATAATGCTGAGTTCAGATTTTCCTTTGTACTTCTGTATCCTTTTGAAATGGAGTGCTCAACGTTTTACCCAGCCCCCCTTTGAAGACGTTCACCCAAATTATTCCCTCTTTGTCTTTAAACAGTTATCAACACCCCCTTCTCAAAGGTCATATTTTGCCTTTGTGATAGACGTGATGGTTATCCTACCGTTTTGTTTTGGCTTCGTTTGATGGATTCTGGAAAAAATCATCATAATTACACCCCCAGCTTCCTTTGAAGAACTGACGACGCTTTGCTCCAGCATACCTTTAAGTTAATGCAAAATGACAACGCTCATCATTTGGAGACCTGATGAAATCCCCTGAGGGCATAGACAATGTCATTTTGTATTAAATAAAAAAGTGTTATGGAGCATAGTGTTCTTGGATTGCATCTGAAATGAAGCCTTATATCACTTGGCACTTATAAACTGCTGTAAATAGATCCTTTTCTGCGCTGACTTGACTTGATTTTTTTATTTCACACTCTTATGACCGCAAAGTCTCTGGAACGACTGGAGGGAATTTCTTCAAATTTGGCACAAATGTCCACTTGGACGTAAGGATGAACTGATTTGATTTCAGTGTTCAGATGTCAAAGGTCAAGGTCGCAGGGACCTCACAAAACATATTTTTTTAGCCATTTTGCTGATATCAAGCTTCAGGTGATTATCATTGTACCATGTGACGAAGCTCTCTATCAGTCCTGTGTTCACCAAAAAATAAACCTAATAAGTTTTATTAAATTCCTTCAAAGTCTTCCCTACAAATATTAGATGAGTCTGGATAGACATGGATGTAAACTGCAACTTGCCAGGTTTATGGAGGAGAATGACCACAAGGCAGTAACTCTAGTTTTTAAGGTTAATTGCTCGATCCTAAAAATTTGTCCAAGTTGTGCACCCAGATGCTCTGCTAACCTGGGATGGGGAGTGACCGTGTCTTCCTTTTTTCTTCGTCAGGGTCGTCCAGGGCCTCTCGGTCCAGCCGGTCCCAGCGGTCCGGAGGGACTCCCAGGGGGCCCAGGACCTTCAGGGCCAAAAGGAGAGAAGGGCCACATCGGATTGAAGGGACCATCTGGCCCGAAAGGAGACAAGGTGGGTCTTTCATGTCCTGACTTGAGTGAAATATTGTTTATGTCATTGGAATATGTAAGGGATGATATCGACAAGTGGTAAGTCAAAGACAGCAAGACGTTGCATAACTTTCAAGTTGTTTTGCTACAGTTCCCTTGAGGAGACTTCTCAATTGACTTGCAAATTGTCTTCAAGATTATGCAGAAAGTCTAGTTGTCTTTGACTCACTACTTGTAGATATGTCAAGTCCTCAATGACTAAAAACCTTCATTGTCATGACGAATAATGTCCAACGAGGGTTAATGAGCAGGTAAAGGAAAATTAGAAAAAGCATGACGACAAAATCTGAATATTTTCTGAGAAATACACCAGACCTAGATCCTGTCCTCACTCATTGTCCTCAGGTAGACAATTTTGATCCTGGCCATCTTGGTTTGGTGTCACACACGCAAACAATGGTACATCTTCTTCATCTGGGCCATTTTGAGACAAATCTCCAAATCTAACAAGATGCATGCATCATGGTCTCATCATCATTGATCTCCTATGGACATATTTACGCAGAATGTCTACTGCACACAAATCACATTAGTTGGCATTGTCACAGTTTCATCCCAGAGTAGCAAAACCCAAACTTGTTCCAACACAGATCATGTTTGATGATAATTTCTAATTATCTCTCGGTGTCATGAACTGAAGAAACTCATAAACTTGGTGTATTCTTACTAAAGGAGTGCATTTTGTTCTCTGCAGGGACCAATGGGCGTTCCAGGGTTTCCAGGAACTGACGGAGTGCCTGTGAGTAAACCATAAACTCTTAACACACACTCACACATGAACAGGCACACACACTTAGAGACGTGAATACTTCCCCATTGAAGAAACTGAAACATGACGAATAGTGGAGTGACCATAACTTCTGACTCACCCCCTTTTCCATTTGTCTACCTTCTTTTCCTTCCCTATGTCCTTTCACTGCCACTGTTTGCCATTATTCTATGTTCATCTTTCATATCTTATAAGTTCACCCTCCTCCTTTAGTTTATCACTGGAGGGGAAGTGAGGTCAGAGTTGAAAAGATGAGTTTTCCCTCCTCTCCCTTTTCTTAGTAGTCCAAGCTTAAAGCACCTGAACACAAAAAGGTGGCAAAAAGCCTCAAAAAGTGAGATTCTTCTCACAGATTCCTTCCATGCAAAGTGACCACAAGAAAGTGAATTAAAAGTAATAGATGTTTCAGTCATCATTATTGATTCAGGGAGTTTCAGATGATTCATATGAGACTACATAACCCATGATCCCACTTTGCTCTCTCTGCAGGGGCACCCTGGTCAGGACGGTGGCAGAGGATTACCAGGAGTGGACGGCTGTAACGGGACCAGAGGGGATCCTGGGTTACCTGGCTACGGGACAGGAGGTCCTGGCACTCCTGGGCGCCCTGTGAGGAGGAATTTAGATTTGAACATTTTCTGTCCATATGTCGTTAATGTTATTTACTTTTTCAACACTTTATTTTGGAAACATGGCTGATTGATATGTTGTTGTGTACAATCTCCTTTCCTCTGACAGGGGCCAATCGGTCCAAAGGGCCAGAAAGGAGAGCCTCTGTTCATCTCGGATGACGGTGTCACGGTAAGGTTGCACACACACAGAAACAGGCTTGTTAAGTATACATCACAAGCAACATGTTATCCTAATTAGCCCTGGTTCACACACTGGATTTAATTTCTTAGTGGCCACTGGTGTTTTTGACTGAGAAAAGTGCCAGGACGAGCTTTTTGTTGTTTTTCCTCATTTTAAAAAGCAGACTTTTTTATGTTGTAGACACACTGTAACCGGATTTCTGTATCCGATCATCTCGTCATGACTGGTCAGCTGATAAACCAGCAGTCTGCTTATCAATCCTAGGGTGCTTTTCCATTACATAGTCTATTCTCCTCATTTTACTTTACTTTAATTTCATTTTCCACTGCAGTACCTCCTCATGGTGAAGCCCCACCAGTCGCTTGCGGGTGTATTGACTTTTTTTTTTCCTCCATTCTCTACTGGATCCCAACACAAGTGTTTTATTTTGAAAAAATCAACAAGACAAACTCCAAATGGCTGCTTCACATGAACAATAGCAGTGCAGCTTAACAGATTCATTAATGTTTTTTTTGTTTGTTGTTGTTGTTGTTTTTTAAATATGGATAGATTAACAACTCAGTATTCGCTCAGTTCTCTTGGAAGCTTAGTGAAGGTGCTTCCAAAAATGGTATCCGGTACCAGATACTACCCCGAACTTTTGCCCAATGGAAAACTAAAGTTGAGTAGAAAAGGGGCTTTAGATTGTCTGAACCTGTTACCTCTTTTAAATCATAACTCGCTGGTTTTGCTTTTGTCCCTCAGTCTGTTTTTCTTTTTTACTGTAAAAGGTCTTTAACCCTTTTGTCTCTGAAAACCAACGACTGCTGGCTGTTTCAGCACCTGGACTGAAGTCAGTTTGCAGAAACGGCACCTCGACTGTGCAGCACTGCCACTTTTAGACTGACTGAAATGACTGCTAATGTTTCTGAAAGCTGCTTTTCTGCCACTATTCCCGCTACAAAGAACTATCTGATCCATGTTTGTTGAAAATTGTTAAGCAAAGTTCAGTATCACTATGTTATTGGACACAGTGTTCTGCTTTCCTGCTTTATTCCTTCATTCCCTCAGTTCCTTCTTTGAACCCAATGTTTATCTTCCCTCACTTCCTCTGTTCGTCCTACACTCCCAGTCCAGAGCTGGTTTGGGAACAGTATCTGGGGTTGATACTGGGTAACACACACCGGTCACACTGACCCAGTGACTTCAGAGCAACAACAAAAATGACTTGTAACAGGAAAATACGTCCAATTATAGAAGCAGGTGTCACTGTGACTTTAATATAATTCCTACTCTGAAAGGCTTACAGTTGAAATGGGAGTTGTTTGTGGTTATTTGCTACACTGCCTGAAAAACTTCTTCATTTGTCCTTCATTTACTCCCTAAAATCGCTTGTTAGAGTTTTTAGCATTCCTGTTTGAGATTCAAACTCTAAAAACTGTAGATTTTTTTTAAAAATAAAA
>OMLB01064859.1:0-20055 GCA_900302555.1 Myripristis jacobus | reverse complement strand
TGCTTATAATGTCTCTGAATGACCTGCTCACACTGCTACGTCATTGCTTGGAGCGTGTATGATTTTGTCTGTGCTGGTGGTCTGTCTGTAGTGTTGACTGCTGGCCAACTCTCTAGTCTGTCTTAATATATGTATGTGTGTGTGTGTGTGTGTGTGTGCCTGAGTGAGTCAGAATGGTCAATCTTAGCCAGCCAACTTTTGGAACTGAGAGAGAGAATAACAGAGAGAACTGAGAAGTGGAATGGTGTGTGTATTTGTGTGTGTATGTGTGTGATTTTGTGTGTGTGTGTGTGTGTGAGAGAGAGATCACCTAGCCTGATCAACATGCAGATGCCGACCCTCTCAGGGTCCATTAATATTAAGGCAAGGTGGAATTCATCTCCAGTTTCTGATATTCATTAACTCAGGCTTCCGCACTGAAATAAAGACATGAGGATGACACAATTACAGCGTGAATCACTCACTGCTCATTTCACATACACATACACTGTCTCTCTTTCTCTCTCCCTCTCTCTCTCTCTCTCTCTCTCTCTCACACACACACACACACACACACACACACACGATGAGAACAGTGAAGGCTCTGACCAACAGAGAGGCCAGAATGAGGGGTGATCCTGTAACAGAGGCATTGTTAAGCGCAGTGTGTTGTGTTCCTGACAGCTACTTGTTTACATGTTGTTCTTCAAACATCTATCCATTACCTGATTGTTGCACACGTTTCTGATTACAATCTAATCTGAAGATTATGGTGTAGCACGAACAAGGTCAACTCTACTGTAAACACAGACATAAAAATAGACAGAAAAGAAGATAAAAACAATCAAATCAGTAATTGGATTTGAGGATGCTAACTGAATAACAAACAGTCTCATGTCGAGGAATTTTCTAAATTTTCTAAAATAGATTGGAATAGAATATCTACATGTGTCAAGCAAATTAAAAAAAAAGGAAGAAAGCAAAGATCTGCTCCCCTCTGTTGAAAATCTGTTATCATGCTAGAGCATGAAACCCTGGCCGTTAGTGTAACACTTGCTTGGCTGATCTTCCTGATGTGTTGAGTGCTATTCGAGGCTTCAGTGTATCTGTCTGAGCAGAGGTCTTTAACAGCCATGAATGCCAAGCATGGGGGAGGCAGGCCAGGCCAAGCGTAACCACGGCAGCCCAATGTCCTTGGCTCCTCGGCGGCCTTCACCTCACACTCCCTGCACAGTGAATTTTATGGCTAATTTCCGGCAATTTATCCTGGCAGTTTCAGAAGAGAGATTCCTGCGGGAATAATGTGCATAATTTGCATAAATCATCCTGATAGAATGCATATCAGCATGTAGTCCCCCTGTCTGATGCTGCAGCGTTTACTTTGTAATCAAAACTGACTCTTTTCCACTGGCGGACGCATGAGAGCCACGAGAAGGGGGTCTGAGTTTAGGAGAGTAATTACACTGGGATGAAACACACATACAGAGGCTCACCCACAAATAGCTGGCTGAATAAAAAAAAAATCGTGATGCTTGATAAACGTATGAACATATATTTATACATGCACAGAATACTTTGGTCTGCAGCACTGTGGAATAGTTCACAAGTACCATCTATCAAAGTGATAAACAAGTCTACATCCCGAGATTTAGTTGTTTCCGAGGTGTGATGTCGACACACTTCCTCTCAGACGTTTATGCAAGAGGCAGATTTTGTCTCTTGTCTGCTTCTCAAGTGCCATATCTTTGTGTAAAGCTCACAGATTGAGACTCACGCTCTGTAAATTCAACTATTTCGTTTCATAATTTGTCCTCTCTTTCTATTTAACATACTCTGCGGTCTATGTTTACATATTTACACCCCACCCATCATTTTTTCCATGCCATCTTTATCTTTGTTCTCTCTCTCTCTCTCTCCCTCTCTCTCTCTGTGTCTGTGTGCTGCAGCACTCAGCCATCAGTTCAGTCCACAGGCCTGTTTTCAAATGTTCCCTCTGCTCAAGTGGCCATTTGTCTGAGGAGAAGAGACGGGGGTCAGCCCTGCACATTCCCCCCTTGCTGTGATCTAATTTGACGTACAGTGAGGACGTGCATATTCTCTTGGACTGCCTTCGTTACTATAATCAGCCATGGTCAAATTGCCTTTGTTGGGCGAGGAGGTGTGAGATGGAAGCGGGAAACAAGAGGACTGACGAAGGCTGAGGTTGTGGGTTTCAGTGCATTCGGAGGCACACATGGCACGTGGCCTGACAGAAATACCATCCAAACACACGAGCTCTGGAAGAGGTAGCGGGTTAACTAATCCAACCGGACACACAGACAAAACATGGCTGCACGGGGAAAACAGCGCTGCACTCGTTACATGCATTAGACCTAGTGGCTGACAGTCTAGAAAGAAGCATCAGAAGTGTGTGATTGTGTGTGTGTGTGTGTGTGTGTGTGTGTGTAAGGGAAGCAGCCATCATTGGAGTGGGCATTTGTGTGTTACCATACAACCAGGTTCTTCCACTGGCCCTCATCCCACAGTCTCCAGATCTCAGATGGCATCACTGATGACAACAGGACAGTTGTCCGCTGGGTGGACGTTAATCACAATAATACAGGGCAGGCTAATCACGACTCAC
Source organism: Myripristis jacobus (assembly GCA_900302555.1). NCBI lineage: Eukaryota > Metazoa > Chordata > Actinopteri > Holocentriformes > Holocentridae > Myripristis > Myripristis jacobus. Next base: position 17,453 of record OMLB01064859.1, on the reverse strand, counting down.
TGATCAAGCGCTAAATGACATGCCTGCCTTACCCAGTGTAACCAGCCCCTTAGAGAGGGAGTCACACACCAACACTGTCCCTGTCTGGGGGGGAGGTGGGGGGACAGTGCTTATAAAGCTGGTGCACAGCCATCCAGACAATAATTACTCGATGACTGTGGTCACATTAGGGTTCAGTCAAAGCAGATTAATTTCGACTGATAGCATTGCTCCCTCCTAAATGCAGATTTTCTTAATAAGAGTGAAATTGTGTTGAGATTTGTTATATGGGGCTGCTTCAGGTTCATATGTGGAGAGACAGCGCCTCCTACTTCTTCTTCTTCGTGTGAATCGGGTTATACGGCTGCAACGTTTGGAGAATGTCGGTGTAAAATTAGCGTACGAAAGCGTTTTCAAGTTGCATGGACTATAGTGTGGTTTGATAAGTGTGTTTGTATGCATATGCTGCATGTGCGCACGCAAATGAGGCTGTGTGTATGTGTGTGTGTGTGTGTGTGTGTGTGTGTGTGTGGCAATGGTAGGCCTTTCACTAAGTACCGAGAGACCCAGAGAATTACCCAGAGCAGAGAGGACAGCATCTGTTTGTGTGCTTGTGCCGAGCAAACAAGGCAATTTAGAGAACACCAAGGGAGCAGCTAATAAACACAACCTTATTCCCCCTTCCTCCTACACCTGGCTCTGAATATTCAAGCTCTACAGTAAGGATCCCTGTCTGTCTTTGTGTGTTTGTGCGTTTGTGTGTTTGCGTGCACGATGCAATGTCACAGCCTGGTTGCCCTGATGAGAGGGACTGCCTTTATGTGAGTGTGCATATGCTCTGTGTTTGTGTGCGACATACAGTATCTATGCATGTGCAAGTGTGTGGTGGGTATGTGTGCAATCATTCATCATTCCACAGCGAGAGGTGTGCCAGTGCTGCTGGGGAATGGCAGGTCTGTGTCCCATCACGTCCTGCGTGGTGTCTTTGTCTGTGTTGCCACAGTTACACCAATATGCCTGCCCTGGATACCTGGCATAGAAACAGAGCTCCACTCTAGTCAAAGGTGTAGGGACACTAACCTGGCACAGCCTGGGCTTCACACACATATGCTAGACACAAAAGAGTAATAAGAGCAGACCTAGAGTACTTAGTGAAGGTTGTCAAAAAACATATTTTCAAGAAATTACAATAGGAGCTGTTGGTTCATATTTGTATTTTGATGTGTCTTTAATATTGATAGTGTCCGTGTACAAACATCAAATTTATATTTTGGGGCCAGGTTTCTCTATGCACCCTAAAACTGTTGCAGTAAACACGATATATTCAGACCTGCAGTGGCTCACCACCACCATTGACTCTGATATGTAGCCAAAGTGACACCCAGTGAAACCATGCATTGGACTAGACACAAAATGGCCGTCCTATGCCAAAGCCAGCCTTGGCTTTCACTTCATATCACACCACAGGTCTGGCTGGGGACTGGAGCTTTTACCAGGCATTTAGAGGGAAAACTCACTGCATTCTGTCAATGTCTGTCGCTAACACACAAACGAGGTTTTCAGGTTGGTGACAAAATTGACTATATGCTTATAACTGTTAGGTACATGTGCTTTGAAATGCACAATTAATGCATGTCAGAGTCATCTTTTGCCTTTTGGAGTATAATTAATTTGATCAATCATATTTACTGAGTGGAATGAAATCTAGCAGAAACTGTGGCCTCCAAAGGGGAAGAAATTTCAAGGACTAAAAATGCCCACGCTATATCAGCGGCTGAGCCTTCCAGCTAAGAACATGCTGGAATAAAAGAGCGGGAGAAAATAAGTGCAAAAGAGGAGATTAATCCGAGTTATTACATTGATTAGATTTCCAGAGTGCTAATTAAAAGATGTTAGGACACAGGCCCAGCCAAGGATCAGTGGGCGCTAATGAGGACCAATAGGCTTCTGTAATCTGCGCTCTAATGAGAGTGGTTTAAATGTAAAGTTTGCTGGGGAAAGAGTGAAGGGGGTGGACGGAGGGATGGGATGTAGGGGTGGAGGAATGGAGCAGAGGACTAAGGTAGAGACCCCATCCTCTGCTGTCGCTCATTATAACCAGTAATGGCTCTGTTTTACAGCCTCAGCAGAAAGACAGAAATAAAAGAATGAAGAGCGACAGCAGAGTGACATTCAATTACACTAAAGGGTTTTTTGCACAATAAAAACATTTTATTATTAGTCAATTAACAGGACTCTTTAATGGCTGAAGGTCACATACCCCCTTGTATTGTGTTACGATTAGGCCTCTGAATGGTAATGCGAGGGCAGTTTCCAGTTATCCCTCCCTGCTGCTTTTTCCTGTGAGTAAAACAGTGTACTCTTTTCTCCATCATGGATTACTTACAAGTTTTTCCATATAGAAGAATGTCAAATATCATCAAACATCACACAGCACATAAAATATCATCTAGTTTTCTGTATCAGCACAACACATATTATGAGATAGACTGTTCCTATCCAAATTATACAACTTCAGAAAATTCACTCTAGACAGAAAAACATAAGAACAGTAGTGCATTTTTGTGATTATCACCTGTTGCACAACCAACTGAGTACAAAGGGCGGAAATGATAATAAAGGTGGCTTGAAAGGAAGAATCAATCTGCTGCAAAAGGAAATGGCAGAATAATACAAACCAGACGGTTAAGGAGTCAACTGAAATTAGAAAGATCGTTACTTATTCAGTGGATGGTCGTTATTAGCAAATGAGTCTTACTGACAGGTGCACCCCACTCATTTACAAATGAGAGTTTATCACTATAATCAGCGAGCTAATTTATCACAAATAATGAGTTGCGCTGAAACAGACTGGTAAATACTCAAGGAGAATGCCAACCTAATGGGTCGCTGTTGATGGCTTCTGGTTTGCATTTTTGGACTGAGCTAAAAACAGACCTAATCGCTACATAAATATCTTTATCTGCCACCCGAGTTTGTCATTTAGATATACTGCATGGAAAAATTCCAACTGTTTATTACATATTTGGTGTACTTTCTAACTAGAAAAATACTCATTAGACATACTCATTAGAAACTGTTTATTTAAAAGTTGCTCATTGGTCTGCCTTTTGAACAGACGGTCCTCATGTTTAGAGCTCCAATGAGCATGTCAACTTGCTGATCTAGCAGTGACACATGGCATCATCAGGTACCAGGTATGAGTGAGTTGTTTGTTCAACCGAGCTCAGAGCTCAACATCCCACCCGCCTTATGGTGCAGAAAAAAGCAGGCTGAAATTACAGTGGGGGTACAACAATGGTGATAGGCTATAAAACCATGTCATTTAAACCATGTCTGCTCTAACCCCCCCCCATCAGCATGGCTCTCTAGTCTACTCACCATTAAGCCAATTCATCACTCGCCCAGAGAAGGCCATGAGACAGACCCAGTCTATCTATCAGTCACTCTCAGCACTTGCTTTACAGTGTGGCTACTATTCTGATGATCAAGGATTTCTGGCATATTAAACACTGGAAATGAATGCTGAGGCCATCTAAACAATGACATTACAGCGCTGCTCAAAGCAAAACAGTTCCTGATTGAAAAATATATGTGTGAAAACCCGCAGTAATAATGTCAGAAATGAAAATATGAAAAACGTTGATGAAGCACTAATGGAGGACTTTGTCTGCTATTTGAAGCGCGTTGTTTGATATGTCATATTTCTAATGACCCCTCCAGAGAGGACCCTAGATTTGCATTTTTGGTCCCTGCTCCTGTAATGAAAAAAGGTAGAGCGGAGCATATTTCACTGGGCCTGTCAAACCCACTCACGCCCCTCTGCAAAGCACTCAGGAACTTCATTCCATCCCTCCCCGTTCTCACGGCCGAATTCTGAAATTGACTATGACAAAATTAGCAAACCTAGACTGTTTTGGACACATTGCCAATGCAGTGGGCTTTTCTTTCTTTTTTTTTTTCAAAATGCAATCAACCCTTGGAACATCAAATCCGAAGTCTCCTTGAAAGTTGCTCAGGCTCTCTGGCGCAATATCCAGCACAGCTATAGATTTATGTAATCGCAAGCTTGTTAGGGAGATTTCTCAGACCTACTGACAGTGACGTGCACTGGGGTTTGGCAGAGGTGACGTCTGGGAAGCACAATTCTGCTGCACCACCACACAAAAGCAATTAGAGATCTATATTCCCAGACAGGTCCGGACTTTGTTCTACGGTGGAAGGATACGTGCGGTTTAATGTCTTTATTAAAATGACATGCATGTCCCATACACCATCTTCAAATGACAATCAAAGGGTCATCATAAAAAGGGAGGGGGTAGCAATCAGTGAAATCACATTCTGGGTACAAGAATGTGTTGACAATCCGGGGCATCAGAATGCATTTTCCAAATGAACTGGTTTGGGGACGAAGAAGTGGCTGTAAAACAGTGAAGGGACAGAAGTGACAGGCTTGTGTGATCTATAGAGAGAGAAGAAATGTAGAGACCACATGGAAGTTTTTTATCAGACAGGAAGTAACTGAAATTACACCATTTAAAGGCAGTGTTACGGCTGTTGTAAGGTAGCAGAGCAGGATGGTTAATTAGACATGATTCAGTTTCAGTTGGACAAGCTCTATTCAAAGACACACCGCTGACTCTTGGTATTAAATGAATCTCCACTGGCTAGAGTAATTACTTCAGTCTATTAATTACTATAATTACCCATTATCATGTTGGACTTCATTTTAACATGTTTCATGGATGTAAAGAGCTTGTAACAAAGCTGTTTCAAGGGACTGTTTTCATTGTGAGCACTAATTAATGCAGAATAAATTATATTTACAAAAAAAACCACCAATCACAAATCAAACACATCATGAAGCAAATAAGTTTCACAGCCCTGCATCACAACAAAGAAACGCAAACACAGGCATACTTATCAAAATGGAGAAAATCGGCATTTATTTCACGAAGAAAAGTGCATCTGCCATAACATCATTTCCAGTTAAGTGTAGGTGCACAGTACCAGCTATGTACACAGCGGTGTGGTATCCAGTAGCCTTATATTTTGGCCCACAGTGAGCTGAAATGAAATAAGGATGGGGTTTGAGGAGACGGTGGTGGAGCGCGGTAAACAAGGCGGCCCTGCTCCCCAGCTGTGAAGGTGACACAGGGACGCTACACGCAGAACAAGCCCTTTTGATTAATCACAGGATATTTACTGGCTCAGATCTAATCAAGGACCGCAAGATCACAGGCTACATCATACACGGCCCAGGAATTTACACAGCAGAGTTAACCTGTCACCCACCACTGTCCTCTCTCTTACATCCATAAACACAGAGTACAGGCTGGCCAGCAGATACATACCACAGTCAGGCTGCCTGACAGTGAAAAAAAAACAAAAACACAGCACTAGAAGAGATTGTTTTATTTCCGCTGAAACAATATAACCTGCAGTCAGATACTCAACACATGTCGTCTGATATAAAACCTTATGGCAGAGGAGAGAAAGAGCCATTTATCTCAAGGTGGTTGCGGTAATGGGATACAAGAACGTGAGCGGCTTTCTCACAAAGTAAACTAGAGCATTGGGGCCCTGTGCCACCTTGTCTGCCTGTAGCAGTGGGATAGTTAATTCCTTAAGAGAAGAAATAAAACAAGGACTAATCTAAGATTACAAGCAAGAGAGGATTACACAATCATGAACCCCAATGGCGTATAATATAGCCATTATAATCATTTCACACTCACAAGAACGTTAGCTTTTCAGAGAGCACAGCTGGGAGGGAGTGGTCAGGTTTTGTATGCTTTTGGCTGTGGCAAACATATACAGAGGAATATACATGTTTTATTTGTAAAAACTTTTGTCTGATGTTGCATCAAATGGATGAAGACATAACCTTTAGTCTGATGTGTGTGCTGTCTTCTGTTGTTAGCACTTCTGCAGAAAAAGACATAGGCAGCCGTGTTTCTGAAGGGGTTAGGACAAAGTGTGGCCTGCACTATTGTCTCGCCTGGAAAATGTCACTCCACAGGGGGGTCCTCGCAGTTTGAACAGGTTTACCCTTAACAGTGTTAACTGGCCCATGGACAAAATAAGAGACCAAAGTGCAGAAAAAAAAAGGAGATACTGTGTCTCCCTCCCTGATCATTTAAACTTGCTTTCGTATCCCATCACTATAAATGTGATGAAATCCCCTGCGACTATTTGTAGTAAAACACATTTATTAGTGCTGAATTGTAAGTGATCTATGGTGTTTCAGCATTAGATGACTTAGTGTGACTGAGCTGGATCTCTGTTGCATGAGGGGCCCGAGACAAATAGTTAGTCTATTAGATGAGAGCGTTTTTGTCATTCTCCCCATCTCCCAGATATTTCCTCAGAGTGACGAGTCGCATTAGATGCCAGGAGGAAGAGTAATTTCTGTGTCACATCCCTTTAGCCCGACCTCTCTGACAATCGCCAAGACGAGGGCGTTCTCACTAAAAATTAATCGTGTTTGCCTTTTTAATGGCATCCCTCAACCCTCTGCCAAGAATTCGCAATCGTCCTCCTTGTATTGTGTTGCTCCAGAAGCATGGTATCACTGGCAGTGACAAAGTGATTTCAGGGAGTGTATCAATACTTACATCACCCCTCTGGCCCTCACTCTTCACAGTGTTGACACTGCACCACTCCAGTGGAGCCAGGCCTATCTGGCAGAAGGCCATCCACTTTAAATAGAGTGACTCTATGGACTTTACAGCATAAACACATGGAGATATACATTGGCGGATTCACAGAGCTGTGCCACCGAGGGCAGACGGAAACCCAATTAAACTTGAGTGCTGTGCAACGGCTTCAAGCAAGCACAAATATGAAAGGCAGTTAGTTACCGTACAGAGAAATTGTGAGACATTTGACAATTTAACCTCTCAAACTCATATTTTCCCTTAAATTTCCCCTCAAGCAAACCCAAACTTAGGGGAAAAAAAAAAGTTTCTCCATATTGTACCACAGTGTCACATTCATTTTCTGTATCTTCTGGTTGCAGTGTTTCACTGAAGCTGCATCAAACTTATATTGGATGAAATATTAAAATCTGATGATGTCATTGTTTTAGGGCTATCCATCAACTAGAAAATATCTAGATATCTTGTGCATTTTTAAACACATCTCCTGTAATTCATCAGTACATATTTGCTATATTTGGAAATCTTGGGAATTTAAATTAAAGCTCTGCTGATTTGAACAAAGCTCAGCAAAGCGCAGCAAAGACAAATTCACTGATGGGAATAGCAGGGTTGAACAGCTTCACAATGAATTTGTGAATAAGTAAAAATAAATAAATAAAATAATTTTTAAAAATAGAGACTGACTACATTATTTGACTTTTATCACTTTAAATGCAGAAATGGACTCATGACTCTTGACTTTGTCAAAGTGCATTCATAATGTTCTCAGTGAGAAAACACAGGCATGGTTTCTCCTGCCGTCATGTGTAAGATATTCAGACAGACTTGTGATTCCTTGCGAGCGAGAAACCCCGCAAAAATGAGTGGGAAACAAAACACTTGTGGTAAAACCATGTTCTGAGGACACTCTGTCAGGTTCCTCTCTCTTTTACAGATTTCATCACTGAGTCTGTATGGCGTAAATGCTTTAAAACACTTTGACATAACATGCGGTGTCCAGAGACCCTGCGCTTCTGAATAATGGATCTGCAGTATGTCAGAACAGCTGTCTTCTTGCAAGAGCTTTTTTTTTAAGACTTGGGGTCACGTCTCTAAAGGCATTTTTTAAAGACACCAGCACAATTTGATATAATTTACCTGGTTCTTGCAACTATAAGGATTGACCAATCAGTGGTGGCGGAACTTGCAATATGCAACGGTGATTGGTGGAGAATGAGAAGACCACCACGCTGCATTCTTCCTGCCCCCACTCTTCATATTTAATTCAGACGTTGTGTATTTCTTTATGATTGCAACATCTGTTTGCTCCCACTGCCAGCTCCCCCTGTCAGCCACCCTCTGTTCAATAATTCCTGTCCTGACCCCTAAGAGTCCCTGACATCACAGCACCGGCTGCTGCTCAAACTTCACCGGGACTAGACACAAAGGGACAGGTGCCCACTGCCGAATCATCTGGCTCACAAACCTAAATCAGCCAGACCAGTGTTTTTGTTGTGCTGTGATAAACCAAGCTAACTACACTGATTAGTACATTTGGCAGACTAAAAAATAAATGAAGAAATAAAGAAGAACCCCCAAACCCCTCTTTCTGTCATTATCACACAGCTGAAAGCTATTTCCCTCAATACACGATTTGAGAGGATTTGTGTTATCGTTGTCGGTCGAAAACCTTGTAACTGAAAAATTTGGTGATGTTCATGTTTTTGCTGGGATTACATGCCCCTATATGGTTTGAAAAAAAAATTCTACAGCTGTTGGGTTTATAAAGGCTTTTAGAGGACACTAGATGTTGAAAAATGTTTGGTTGCCAACTTAAAAACAAGACTATTTTTTCTTAGTTCCTAAAAAAGTTGAAACAACAATTCACCCAGGAGCAGTGATATGTTAATACAAATATCAATAGCTACGTGTAGGGCTGGGCAATATATTGGAATTGTATTACTATCATGATATGAGACAAGATATCACCTGAAAGTTTATATAATGTAATATTGTGATGCGGCATAAGTGTTTCCTCCTGGTTTTACAGCAAAGACATGCAATTTTCTGAACTTATTAGACTGTTGCAGCTGTTCTATTGTTTGCCCCTACGTGCTTGGTCATCATGTCCACATTACTAATGACTGTTTATCAAAAAGCTCATGGGTAAATATCTTGTGAAAGCACAAACAGGCATCCATACACTATAGTCACAATACTGATATTGAGGCATTTGGTCAAAGATATTGTGATATTTGATTTTGTCCTAATTCCTGGAACTTTGCCTTCTTGTCACATGTGACCTTGTAAGAGGACAGTATGGCTGCTACACCTTTACCAAATCTGTGATTATTGCTAATTAATTATATGTACAAAGCAGGAATCTTTGGAGAATACTGGTGATCATCTAGTTGCCACACCAGCCACAGTGCGTGTTACTTACATCAAACCTATAGCCTGTCAAGAGTGATGAGTGATCAAAGCATTTTGTTTGGTTTTCTCAGCATGGTCCTTGTTGTCAGAGAGGTTGAAGGTGACAGGGTCTATAAACAGATGCTGCCCACTGACCTTAGAGAACATGGCGGAGGGGCCAGATGTTCGGGTGACCTCATGACCTTGGGACCAGCTGATGTGGCGGTGATGGCGATGGGTACTGGCAGCCGAAAGTGATCTGGTGGCATCAAAGGTTCCTATTTTTCCCACTTTTTCTGTGCTGGTCTTTACCCCCCAAACTGGGCAATCCTGGGAGGCAGGGAGGGAAGGACGCACACAGAGAGATAGAGATAAACACAGAGTGATGCAGAAGCAGAGACAGAGAGGACTGGTCAGTGGTGCTGACGGTTGTCACAGATGTTGAGTTCAGCACAAAACTCTGCCAGGAGCCATCATGTCACAGCTAAGTTAGCCGAATGAACAAGAACAACTCCAGGCCCTGCCACTTTAAATCCCGCTCAAAACTCAACAGCTGTTTCTTGAACGAATGCAGATGCAAAATAATGATAATAATGCCTACTTACAGCTCCTGCTTAGAAGTAAACAATCCATCTTGACCACACCCAGTACACATGGTGTCTCATTAGCACTGCATTGCTGAAGTCGCCAATCAAAAAATAGCTTTTCTGGAGGTGTGATTTTAGACGTAGGAAGCTTATTTTTTGGCAGGGATTGTCAGAAGAGAAAAAAAGTCATATTTTGAATAAAAAAGTTTTGTGTTGTTAAACTTTTACGATGCACAGAAACTATTCAACCTCTGGACAGCTAAATGTGCAACAATGAGTGCTCTGATCTGCCATGTAATGCTAATGTTTTTTCTCTCTCCCTTTCAAAAGCTTAAACGTAACCAACCTGTGAGCTAATATAGTTTGTCAGAAACAAGCAAAGCATCTGGGTAACATATATCTATTGTGTTGCAGTTGTTTCAACATCATTTCTCCTCAAATCAACACCCGTGCTTGTCTATTCTGCCATCTGAATTTCTTAACATTTTGACTGGCTGCATCTTGGCTCCCAGCATCTTCACTCAGCTCAGAGAACGTCTTTGTGCCAAGGCCACAGCCTGTGGCAGTTTTCCTAGTGACAGATGAGCATGTCAACATGTTTGTGTGAGAGAGTGAGCGTGTGTGTGCATGTGTGGTGAAAAGATAGGCCTTGTAAGCTGTGAACTGTGTTATGATGGCCCTAACTCCCAGGTTATGCAGGGTATGACACTACATATGCACATACTTACATGCACATAAACACACATACACATGGAGACAGATTCACACACACGGTTTAGTATATTTTTAACACTGATTTTAGTGCACAGTATTTTAGCCTGATAGAGACTGACTGATGAAGCTCACTTGATATAAATATACAAATAGCAAAAATTTAAAATTAGCACAAATACATCAAAACGGTGACAAAATATATATCTCAAGATGTGTCAGTGAAATAATGTAGCCTAGTGTAGAAAGTGTGGCAGTATACTGCCACACTTGCTATTAGATAAAAAATTGGCCTCAACCGTTAACGACATAAACCAAGAAAACAATAAATGTGGAGCGTGACCTAAAGAGAACTGCAACATGAGAATCTAAATCTGTCTATCCTGTCTCGAGGCCTATAGGCAAAGGGCAGCTCAGCTGTAGCAGGCTGATTGTGTGAACAGCGGACTATGAGCTTCTCTCCACAGGCCATACCAAGGTGTCTAATCCAGGAAACATTGTGAACATACAGCCTGTGGGCTCCCACAGTACACTGCACAGCCCACCTCCCAGTGCAATGTAAGGAGGAGGCTGCATGAAGAAAAAAAGGGAGATTTACACACATATATACAAGTTTATTATATCTGGGCGGCTGCCATTACTTGGGAAAGTGGCAGTTAGTGAGACCTGTGAAACTGTGTATTTTGGTACTGTTTATTTTTATATTTAAAGATATATTTTACTGATCAGATGACATGAAGTCTTTGGAACGGTTTGCTCGGCTCACGTTAAAAATTTCAATCCTTTTCCAAACTTACTCCAAATAGAAATTGGTGAGAGGATGGGATTTGGCTCCATTAATTACTATGTCAATATTAGAAAAAAAGAAAAAAAGAAAGAAAAAAACGGAAAACAAATACACAAATCTGCAAAATCCACAAAGACTGTGATTAAAAACACCATAATCTGTTGGCATCTTCAATGCATTTTTCCTCTTTCATCTTAGATTCCAGAACATCCAAAACTGAAGTGCGTGTTCGCAATTATTATTATTATTTTTTTATCAAGATGTGCAAAAAAATAATAATAAACTGTGATAAATTTATAGATAATTCGTTTACACATTTCGGCACTTTACCTGAAGAAATATTGCCAGCTCGCCTAGAAGTGCGCCTGCTGTCCAGCACCTGTCATAACTGCTGAGTGTCACCCGCGTCACAGGGTGTCGCGAAATGACAGCTCCCAATGTCTGCAAAGATGAAGCCTCAGGAGAAAAAAACAGGACGGATCGAAATTTCATACTCCCAAGTATATCAAAGTGACTCCTGTCAGCATTGCATCAAAGGGAAGAAATGGGAACTGTTCATTTTTACAGCTCAGAGTCAGAGAGTGGAGGGATTTTCTAGGGAAACAGGCTGTGGTGGTGAGCGCCATAAATTATGTTGGATGACTTACAGAAAAATGATGACAATGAAAACCACCTTGTCAACTAGCGACCATTTGGATTTATGACAGCTGAGTCAAAACAGGGCCAGGAGAGAGAAGATGAAGTTGGAGGGGGACTTCTAAGACAAAGGGAAAAGTTTAAGCGATTTTAGAGGTCTAATTCTTTAATATGCAATCAGAGGTAAACAACATCCATTTGACCCGTATGTAACAGCGTACGTCTATTGTTACTATGTTGCCTACATGGTGCAACACCTTGGCAACACCTTTGATTCCATCTGGTGTCTTCTGAGGAAACCTGGTTCACAACATAGATCCCAAAGAAACATCAGTCGGAGCTTTGCTATGACACTGACTTCTTAAATCAGAATATTTGAATTTTTAACGCCCAAGTAAAGCTGAAACCCATCAAAAGAAAAAATGAAGGAAATTGCTAAAGGGTTATGGACTAATCAAAGCAACTTCATTTTTAAAAATTATGAATGAAATATCTTTGCTCAAAACGATAATTCCCTCTTTTTCCCATCAATTCACCATATGAACAGACACTGCTGCAGAAAAATGCCCTCCCAAATTTTACAGGACAGCTAAAATAATATTTTTTTTTTCAAAAATGTAAATTGTAAAGTACTACAATGAAAACCTTTTAAAACACTGATAATCGGCAATTTAGTAATAAGGAAAACAAGTAAAATAGTCACAAAATATGATCAGGACATAACACAAAATAACATTGACAATAACCATGGGGCAAGCCCTTTTACCTAAGCAGTCTGGATAAACAAATGAGTGTGTCTTTGCTTGTACAGGCCTACAGTGCTACAAGATACAGAGATACGACTTGTGCAGCTATGACAAATATTAGGGGCTTAAGGCTAAAGGAATTCAAGGCAACCGAAATCTGTTTTTGTCCCAGGGCCAAAGCCTACCATGCACTGTGGGCCACTTCTGATTCCAGCACTAGCTGGTGTAACGCAACCAGCCATGCATTAGCATTGGCCCTCCAGTTAGGAACAGGCTCTTAGGATCCTGTCACCCAAACTTACCATACACACACACACACACACACTCCACACACACACACACACATGCAAACATACAAACACAGAGTAAGCAGCTTGTTTGCTACAGCAAGTATGCACAGACCTTTGAAGGCTCTTTGTCCCTCTCTCGCTCTCACACACATACACAGACACACTAATGCCCCTGCTATCACTCACACCAGAAACATAATTTGACACCGCTCAGGCCGCTGAAACCTCTCTCCCCTTTAAAGCGTTTGATCCATGAGAATCTCCAGCGGTCATGCACAGCGGCTGTTAACACCGGTGGCAGGGATGTCCCTCCACACAACATAAAAAGACTGAATCTCCCTTTTAAAGCAGCCAGCCCATCTCCCTCGCCACTTAGAGTAGAGGGGGGGCCCGGGCTGGCATGCAAAGTTCAACAACTGTGAAGAAGGAACTATTAAAGAGGACACACAAAGCAGTGACCTTGACTGACAAGTGCTCTTCATTCTGGCCATAAACAGCAGTGGGGCCTGATAAGTGTTCATCGGTGCGGGGAGTAATGACCTATCCGTCAGCAGCGGTTGGGCTGTGTGAGGTAGTATAAATGGAACATACATAATGTACAGCAATAATACCAGCACGCTCACAGCCTAATGTATTATCATTATTCTTGGGGACCAGGGATTTTTTTCCCTCCCCTAACCCTTTCTAGTGTGCCTCAGCACGGCGGGTAAATGCCTCCCGGCCACGATAATTTCATTCTAATCTTTGTTCCATATTATAATTTTCATGGCCAGAAATACGCCAGGAAGCAACGCCACGTTTCTATCAAGGGCTAAACAGAACATAGGCCGTAACTGGAGATTTTATGTGACTGTATAACCAACCCTTCTTAGTGCACCAGTCAATTTATGATAAGAATGGAGTATGCAGTAAATTTATGTGTGACGGCCCATCTCTAACAATATCATTACGGGCCGACTCCTCTTCTGCTAGGAGAGAGGTATCCATACGGGACAGTCAGAACCTGCTCAAAGAGGGTGGCAAAAAAATTTCAATCATACAAAAGCTGAAAATATGAACCGATTAAATCGAAAATCACTAGGTCATTTAATAAACAGTAACCAAAATGTATAGAAATAAGCCTGGAAACCAAAAACCAAGAATTAAATTATTCAAAGTAAAGGTACTGCCCATGAACTTTACTTGTAACACTTACACAGAATACGCTGTGATACATACTATATGACTCACTGGAGAGTAGTTCTACCATTGTGCTTGAATGTCATTACTTACAGATGGGCTGAGGGCCTAAAACACCAGCAGCCACTCGCTATGTGACAGTGTATTATTTGACTCACTTCTGTCTCTGAGATAAATAGCCAGCAGTTTGTTCTGCACATCTGCGTTTCCCACAAGCCAGACTAGACATACACAGTGTGAACCTGAGATAGTCTGAATCAGGCAGTCTGACGCAAGATCTCTACTGGATCTTCAGCCCAAGTACAAAAAAAATCCACTGGGCTGACTCCAAAACGTGATATTTTGAAACCAATCCTTTAGGAACATATTGGTCAGCAGTCAAATCACAGCGCTGGACTCCTGTAATAGTCTTTTACAACTGTTACATTGTTTCTCGATGGCACTTTTTGAGGCAAGACATCAAGAATTATCTGACTCCACATGGGAACCTCTCCCCAAATGTCACGGAGAATATCCAATACATAGAAAAGCCTGTATGTAAATGTCATATCCGAAAATACCATCTCGGAGCAGTTAAATCATTCTGGAAGCCATACCGGTTGTGCTGAGAGTAATCATGTAACACCATTAATTAACAGGCATTTCAGAGGCCTCCCACACACATACTGCATCAAACTCACAGCCAGTGGCCCCATCCAAAACCAATCTCTGCTCTACAGAAACAGGGATATGCAGTGCTACTATGCAACCCAACATTCCTATAACATATTTTGTGGGAATGTTTCCTTCTTGTGATATAAAAATACATGCACTAAGAATACACACATAGCAGCACTGCCTGTCATGGAAAACAGTAATTTACTTATCATTACCCATTCAAACAAGAAAATCATCCCTGCTTACTAAAATAATTTTAGTGGCTGAACAGTGGTGATGGTTCTTTTCAAAATAAATGTTGACATTACTGCTCATTATATAATAGACATTACAATAAATATGCAGTGCATCACAATTCGTAACTGGTAAAGAGATCTGAAAGTTTATTGTTGATGACACATATATGAAGAGTTTGCAAAAACATATATCTGTTGTTGTATTCATTTCTAAACACCATGTTTTTTTTTGGTATTATCAATCAAAAATTCATACTAGTAGGCTAATGCATGGGTGATATTGTCTTTTGCAACAAAAAATTGAATTTTGAATTCAGAAAGTATGCAAGTCATTATATACAACAGTCAGACTCTTTTTTTTCTCAAGAGGGCTATTTGCAATTGACATACTCATTCATGCATAAATGTATATATGAACACTTTGAGACAATTTTAGAGTGCTATGTCTATTTCGTGCATGCCAGTGTCTTCTCTCTCAGGTATCCCTACAGAGCTGGGGAAAAAATGAAGGATGCCTCCCAAGCTTAGAGACAGTAATCTCCCCCGTGGAGGTCAAATCTAACATGGCAGGTTAGTGTCTGTGGAGATTGACAGCCTGGAGAAATACTGCTGCCAGGCACCCACAACGCACAGTGACAGTAAACACCTCCCAGGAAAAAGGCTGGTTACCAAGCCTTATAGACTGACTGTCAGAGGGTGCCCGTCCTCAGAGCGACTGCAGACTCCGCGCTGACAGACTCTGTCAACCTATCTCTATCGTATCGAAACCATCTCAATCATATGAACATCAAGCCCGCCCAGGATGTATGCGTATCCAACCGACGCTCATTTTCATCAGAACAGGATGTAGGCATTCCTTAGTCTTTCCATATCTACTCACATTTACTTCTAGCTGATTGCAAGGAAACACCATATTCATACATAACATTATATATTTCCAGATGCCTTCATCACCAAAGGCTCTTACTCGTGCTGTTTTTGTCATGGCACAAGAACATCTTTGTGACCACTTATGTACATGCATAGATTCTATGTTGTGAGCCTTTCCTGTATTCTAGACTGCAATTTAAAGCAAGGCAGAAGAAACTACATAAGGGTATTGCTTTGTTATTGCACTACACTAAAAAATGCTTTTATGATTCAATAAATGTGTTAAAAACGTGTGTTAAAATATGTTACAATGTATGCTATTCCTGTGGTAACACAGAAATTGTAATGTGGTACAGCAGACCACTAATTGCATAAAATATGTTATCTTACAGGCTTGTGCTGTCTGCCTTTCATAAACAAAGGCTGACAGATCATGCCCTCAACCAGTGACCCTGCTGTGAGCATATGCACTAATGCAAGGTCACACTGGAGACTGCCCACATGAGGAGAAAACAGCCATCCAATTTGCCTTGTGAGCCCAACACTGACACAAACTATTGATGTAATCATAATAATAAAAAAAAAAATCCGGTGCATTAGAGTGTCTTTTTTTTCCTCCATCAACAACTCAACTAAATGGCGCTCTTATTAAATGGAGGATTCCCTATTATGTCCAGGAGAGGAGAAAATGATAACGGGGTATCACTGCCAAAAATCTGTCGTACGCTCAATGTCAAGGAGGCCTCTTTGGCTCCCACAGTGCTCAGCTGTCCATAAAGCCATAGCAGCCCCAGATTTTCATAATGGCAAGGGGCCATCTTCAAATCTGAGATCTACCATAAGACACCATACATGGCACATGCAGCCACAAGACTCAAGCAGAAGAAGAGGTATAACGAAAATAAACAATGGTCTCACAACAAAACATGCTCTCTTAGGGTCCACATAAAATTTGTGGACAATTAAACAAATATAAGCATGTTATAAAATTTGAAGCAGTACAAAAATGTTGTAACCTTTGATGAATTATTATGCTATTATGGAAGATGCCCGACCAGGGCTCTGGTTGATCTGGTTATGAATGTGGGGAGAAAGGGTGAGGGTGCAGGGTGAGTGGTGATGGAAGAGGGTGGAGTGCCGGGTTACGAGGGGGTTGAGGGTAGAGGAGGCAGAAAAGACAGACAGACAGACAGACAGACGTATAGCCTGACGCCGTTCCCCTCATCCTCTGCTTGCCCTTTGTCATGCGCCCTCCTCACCTCCAGAGCTGTCAGTGGCTTGTCAGAACCAATCAGAAGATGCCATGCTGTCTGCCAGCCATGTACCAGTTTGGACAGGATGACATCAAATTTCTGGTGCTACGTGTCAAGGACCATATGAAAACAGATGTCCTCATTACTGGGTCGCCCGTGCTTTAAAAATACAACATACTCACCTTTTGGAGATCAGGGGATTAACAAACACCACCAGCACTGAGAGGATTAGTGTTTAATTTTAATGAGCTAACGACAGTGTTTAATTTGGATATTCTGTGGTAGGCTGACCCTGAATGGTATGAAAAAAAGAGGCTATGTAATAACCAGTGAGCCCTGACAAAAATAGATAAATAACATGTTTTTTTGATAGATAGATAGATAGATAGATAGATAGATAGATAGATAGATAGATAGATAGATAGATAGATAGATAGACAGATAGGCATGACACAATATTATATATATC
>OMLB01064856.1:15781-29400 GCA_900302555.1 Myripristis jacobus | reverse complement strand
GTTTGTGTGCCTGCAGTGTGTGCTCACCTACCGGGTGGCTGTGACCGCCTTGGACTACTGGATGGCCCACTTCAGGGTGGCACTGGCACTGGGTGCCATGGTCTCCCTCGTCCTCAGTATCCTTTGCTTTCCATTTGAGATGTTGTAGACAGAAAGATGTATATCTGTTTAGACATTAAAGACGTTTTTACAAATTGTATTCTTAAAGGTTTGTCAGTATAGGACAGAAATGAATGTCGGGGGCGGCACGGTGGTGTAGTGGTTAGCACTGGCGCCTCACAGTAAGAAGGTCCTGGGTTCGATTCCCACCCAGTGTCCTTTGTGTGTGGAGTTTGCATGTTCTCCCCGTGTCTGCGTGGGTTTCCTCCGGGCACTCCGGTTTCCTCCCACAGTCCAAAGACATGCAGGTAAATTGGAGAAGCTAAATTGCCCCTAGGTGTGACTGTGCGTGAATGTCATTGTGTGTCTGTCTGCCCTGTGATGGACTGGCGACCTGTCCAGGGTGTTTCCTTGCCTTCCGCCCATTGAGCGCTGGGATAGGCTCCAGCAACCCCCCGTGACCCTTGTGAGGATAAAGCGGTTTAGAAAATGGATGGATGGATGGATGAATGTACGGTACTGACATAAATACGAACAAGAACACACAGTATGGAAAAGCGAAAATCACACATTCATGAATCCAGCTCATGTATACACAGAGGAACAAGAACATGGAGTGGAGAGATTATGTGGCAAAAATGTATAAATAAAATAGGGGAAAACCAAGGGAGTATTGACTATTTGTAGATTTGGCCTTAGTGAGTTGGCAAGCTACCTTTGGCTAACTTCCTCTGGTGCAGCTTAAGTTCAGGATATCTCAAAACAAATATACAAAAAGGCTACCTCCTCACACACAAGATGATTACCACCTTTATGAGACTAGTTCTCTGAGATTGGGGTTGTTAAGCCATTTATCTCAAAATGAGGTTCATGTTGAACTTTGAGAAACCCATTTAGTCAAAGATTGTAGTTGGGCACTAGTTGGCACCTTGGTGGAGTGTTGATTGTCTGTTTAGTGATGAATGTTCAGTCTTCTCCAGCTGAAGAGATCAGGGTGTTGTTGAGGTGGAGTATGAGGGGAGGGGACGTGTGGCTGGCTGCAGAGCTGCTCTAAGAACTGATATGAGGGTGCACAACATAATGAGAGGTAGTGTCACATTGGTCCAAGGCTGCCACAGGCAGCTCTTGGTTGTTCTGCTCTGTCCCACAGTTATGCTGGGAGGCAGAAGAGACAGATGCTCTGCTTTCTGCCTGTTGAGATTGGCCATACTGGGAACATATGGGCCTGCCAGCCTGTTTGTTTCAGCCTCAAAACAGGATGAGCAGGAACATGGCTTCATCATGCTCAGATGTGTAACCTCAGTGTAGTAGCACAGCTATTGATGTGGCTCTGTAACAGTTTTTATTAAAAACCATAATCATAATCATTTTTATTGTAACAGTATGGCTGCTTTTGGTTTGAAACTGAAAAGAGTTTCAGATATTTTGTGCTGACATTTAATCTATATCTTAGAATGTAGGTCTCCCAGAGGTCAAGACATGTTTGAATTGAACGAATAGAAAACCAGTATTTACTATATATACATCCACAATACTCAAGCTTTATTTATATTTTTGTACAGTGAAACAATGCATTAAAAGTACTTTGAGTTGATGCGTTACTTTTTTGTGATAACTAGTAACCTACTATGTGTTTTTCAATCCAGGTAAACAAGTCCTTAGTTACTTTTTTCAAATCAGCAAGGTTTAATATGAATCCTGAATTTTTTATTGGCGCAAAAACAAAGATATTGTCAGCGATTTCCAGCCTTAAACTGCAGACTGAATTATGTACACAGATGGCTATCCACCAATTATACAATATAGCCTCGAAAATATCAATAATCAACATAGACAAGGCATCACAAAGGGTTTCAGTTTTTAGTATTGCGAAAGTAATGCTTTGCTTTTTGCAACAGATAGCTAATGAAGTCGTTTTTAGGTGGGTTAGCAACTCCTCAGACAGTAACTAAACCCCAAACCCAAATCTCTGTGAAGCCCGACCTCTACTGGTGAAAAGTAGAGTGCCTGGTCTTTGGTCAAGTACAACAGGTGGGGTTTAGTTACTCTTTAAAACCTGCAGTGAAACCTGCCTTCCCTGCCTAAAGACTGTTGAGTAAAATCTTCCCACAATGTACTGGAATGACTTCTAATATGACATATGATATAAAAATAATAATGATTTACAAAAAACTTCTCAGTCAGGGAGAAACTTCCTTAATATTGGAGGTGGAAAGAATTTACTATACAGTATAATAGCAGCTGATATTGGTACAGCCCTAATCACTGGGTTATATGACAGATTTACACGCTGAGGGCAAACTTAGGTGAAACTGCATTTCATGTTCATGTAGCGTCCTGGATCAGGCTCATTACATTTTGCTTTTGTCATCTTCTTTTTCCTGTTTCTATCCACTTTAGCACCAATTTGCATAATTCTCATGATCATGCACGCACCCTAGATGTGGCTCCTTAACTCCCCCCTCCCCAGGTGGCATCTTCTTCATCCACGAGAGCTTTGTCCTGCAGCATGCCGCCGCCATCTGTGAGTGGGTCTTCACTGTGGACATCCTGGTCTTCTACGGCACCTTCACCTACGAGTTCGGCACCGTCACCAGCGAGACCATGATGGCGGGCCTGCAGCAGACGCTTCACCACAGCTCGGGAGTCATCATGGGCCCCGGGGCCAGGGCCGCAGCGCTGGGCGGGGCGACCAAGGGCCTTAAGTCCCCCGGGGGAAGCAGCACGTCCACCCATCTCAACTGTACACCGGAGAGCATAGCCATGTTGTAGCTCTTAGCCACACCAACCCCCCCTCAAAGCTCTGCGATGTCAGTGCAGCAGAGCTTCACCAGCTCCCACTGGACAGAGAGACTCCAGAGGCAGCACGGGGAGGAGGAGGAGGGGACGCTTTCAAATCTGTAAGAACTGGGCCGCCACACAAGGTTTTCATGTCTCTATCGCTGTATTGTTTTTATTTTTTATTTTTTGTGTTGTCATGAGGTTAGCCGCTACAGTCAAATGTCCTGTTGCTTTTGATGTAGTGACACTCGAAAGAGGGCTGAATGTGTGGAAGCAGGGGGAGCACTTGATCCACGAATGTTTCTCAAGATGGCTGTTGGCTTAGGGAACCAGGTCGCTCATTTCTTCACTAGGGACAAATTATGTTTGGCCGCTGTGGCTTTTACCAGTGTTCGCTGTCTGTATCTGGGCAGAAAGACAAGAACTTTTCCCAGAGCCACATGTTGTGTTGTTTTTACCCGCCAGACACTTTTTCACAGACTCTCCAACGCTCGGTGTGCTCCACCCCTCTTGCTGTTTTGACGCCCTGCCCATGCTTATCTCTGCACGCCATACTTTGAATGACAGAACAACAAAGTATGTCTGACTTTATGGGTTTGTATTTTAAAGCATCGTAAGTAGAAAATCTTGAATGTTTGAGAAGTGAAATCTCTATAGATAGTTAACAGTTACGTGTCTTTGACAGGCTACATGCACATGACCTTTTTTTTTTTTTTTTTAATTTATCAATCAAGCATACATTATCTGTCAAAATCTTGGCAATAATCATTAACATAATTTGATTTGACCATTTGTGCGCACATTTGCCTGATATCTGAAATGGATTCCCCATGTGGACAGATGATCTGAATGCAATTATTATGTTATCTTTTAATTGTTTTACAAAGTAATATCTATGTATTTTGAACCACTGGGTTCATTGTCCTCATCAGGACATAATCCAGTTTGTTGAGTGTGGAATGGTTATGTAATCCTGCTGGCTTCTTCTGCCCTTACATTGATTAGGGCTGTCTGCTTCTCCGTCACTTTGAATTGATAATCTCTACTTTTTCCCTCATTCCATTATTCTCCCATGTCATATGATTTGTTTTAGACATTTGCACTTGATTCTACCTTGTTTTTTTTTTTTTCTTTTCTTTCTCTTCACGCCATGTCCGGTGCAATAATTGCCATTTCATCTGACAATTTACACTCCAGTGGAGTGAGTGATGCCTTTTTCAGTGAGCGGATTTTAGGGTTTACCCAGGGTTAAGTCAAACACAGGGCTCTTTTGTTCCTAAAGTGAGTCACGAGGATACTTGAACCAGACTACTTCCTGTAGTAAAATGAGCGGTAAATGATAAAGGGTAAACCCATATAATCCATCTAACCCATTTACTTAACCCATTAACATAGTTTGTGTCCACATGCTCAGCATATGGCGGACACAAACTGTTGTGATTCCAGGCTGGACCCTTGGAAGCCTTATTTCAGTTTTGAGGATAGGTTTTCTGTGAAAGACAGTCGTTAGAAGAGTTGATTGAGAGGCGTGAGTGAATCCGATGCCTGCAGACCTTGTGCCATTATCCCTGTGGGTGTCACAATGCATCATGAGGATCTGAACACAGTGTTAAAACCAGCCAATATTGTTTGTTGTATACAAGACACAGGTCATTGTGAGATGCTAAACTGTCATATTTCAAATACTGAGGATTTTATATGCTTGAAAGTATTTCTTGTTGCCAACTTCTTATCTGCAGTGACATGCTCGTTACAGTTGAGAAAAAGCTCAACACCAAAAGCTCCAATTAGTTCAGGCTCAAACTAAAGCTGACTAACGCCACCTAGAGGAGACTTTGAGTCCCAGTTTAGATCACACTGTCAGATTGAAGCCGTTTGACCTCACCTGTGATCAGTTTCCAGCAGTATGTTACATAATCACTGAAGCAGTGTTCTGCTGCCTGGGCAGTACTGGCACATTTTTTAATTTGTCTAACCACTGGATGCCAGCAATACACATTTTTGAAGTTGTTACGTCACCTACCTCTGTTATTATCTGTGCGACCGATGTAGAAGAAGGCAGGGTTCCTACATGTTTTCCCGCTCAAAATGCCATACATTTTTCAAGCTTTAATACTGAGGCGAGCAATATGACTTTCAACGAGGCCATATCATTCTGCAGCGAAGGCTCAGTCTTGTGTATCAAAACATAAAATGTCAGGTCGTTGCTTTTCCACACATTTCATGCAAACCAACTTTTCACGTCGTCCAAAGTATCAAAGTTAATTTCCCATACTTTGCAGACTCTGTAGGAACCCTGACAAGTACAGCAGCTGTGTCAAAGATGGTTTTTCTTGCTCCTGCACTTCTTGCCAAAAAGGTTTGGAATCTACAGTGGAATTTTGATGGCTTTTCTCAGTGTCAGCTGTAGGTGAAATAAATGGGATTTGGATGGCTTCCTGTTTTGTGATGGGAAAATAGCTCCTGTATGTGTGTGTGTGTGTGTATGTGTGTGCACGTGTGCTGATTGTTTTAGCCTTATCCCTCATCCCTGTGCCAGATGACCATGCTCAATTATTGAATTATTGTTTGTTTTGTTTTTGTTTTTTCTCTTGTGTTCTGATGTAGCCTTTCACCATACTGTAACAGAGTCACTTGGTTAGACTTCAACTGGCAGCTTGTATGAACCCTCACACAGGATTGGATTTATTCTGTGACGGCATCTCTATCTTCCACTGGACAGGCCAAAATATAAAAGTGGCTTTACAACTTTTTTTTTGTTTTCTCTACTTGTGTCAAAATCTGCACTTCAGTCAATAGCTCTGGTATGTTTGTTCATGAGAGAATCCCATTTACAAAAGGCTGCCTGACCTGTAGATGTCTTGAACTGTAGAATACACAAACAAATGTCTATAATAAAATGTAAGTCTTTTTTTCTAAGTTGGAAAACTATGTAAAACGTGTATTTTACTCTAATCTGATGATGATGGAGCAGAGTTGGTGAATCCCCAAAACAAGGCAATGCAGAAAATATTTTCTTTCCTTTTATAAATTATGTACATATGTATGATTTGTCTATCATTTAGGTATTTTCTTTTGTCAGAGATTTATATTCAAATATGAAATAAAAATGATAAATTATTAGAAAATGTTTTGCATGGGTTCTTTGAGCAAACACAAAAATGCCAACAGTTAAACTTATACAGGGTAACAGAATGATTAATATGGTTCGGCTTAAAGTCAACAAACAGCTTTACAGAACGGACTGGAATACAGAGTGTGGCATAGTACTAATTAACAACATACCAAACCTACAATATGTGCTAAACAAAGTCTGCTTGTTGCCGACAATTAGAACCAAGTGCCTTCGCGCTAGGTAACAACGCAGCTAGAAAACAGTTTGAAATAAATCATTGGTTTACAATCATTTGACATCCCAAACATGAGTAAAGACAAAAAGCATTAAGCCAGTGCATTTCAAAAGAGAACCTGAGGGAAATAAAACGCTAGAATCAACTTGAACATCACTAACAACACTGAACTGACAGTTTTCCTTGAGAATGTTTAGACTTTGTAGTATGGAAAGAGATTAAAGCCAGCAGAGACGGGGAACAAAAATCCAGGTGTGTGTGTGTGTGTGTGTGTCCCCGGAGGCTCAGTGAGAAATTACACTTAGAAGATAAATTCAGTAATGATCACAATTAGAAACCAGGGCATTCGATGTCAAATTGTGCTTGACAGTCTGAATCCACCAGGCACAGACGCAGCGTGGATGCATCTATTCAATGTGGTTAGTAGCACAGGTGTTACTAACCACATTAAGGAAGGCTCTGGTCCACTCATGTCGAACAGAGCCGGGCTCCTGCTGCTGTTCATGCTGCCTCACTGGAAAGACTCTCTTTAATGAAACTAAACCTTAATTTATGTCATTAGCAAAACCTGTGTTTACCTGCTATTTCATGTCAAAATGGCTGCTGTTGATCTCTATTTTTTTTTTCCACTTTACACGCAGCTACGTGGCCTTCTGGGTAAAACGTACATTGAGCTGTGTAAAAAAACGAGTACAATTTGCTTAAAACATTAAAATAAATACGTCACTGTACCAGAGCCAACAGTGCAACCTTTTGGCTTTGTTTTTTTTTTCTTCCATTGCACATTAAAAGAAATCAATCAACTCAATGTGCATTCATGATGCTTTAGTTAAAACTATCTCATTAATTAATTCAGTGCCAGTTCATATAGTACACATGTACAGTTCTTACTCATGTTCCAAAGGAGCCTATTTTTTTTCTCCTCAGAAAAAAAACAAAAAACTGCCCGCATGACACCTCACATCTGCGCCTGGTGTAAAATTCATTCATACGAGTATGGGAAATTCGATCTGATGCACTTGAAATAATCTCTTTGCTGGCACTTAAATCTCTTTCAATACTGGAAGTCTTCCTCAGACCTGGTTCTCAACATCCACCAACCGGTTAACAACATAGTTAGAGCTGGACGGGGGAATAAAAAGCAGATGACTTCAGTCTCAAGTA
Organism: Myripristis jacobus; assembly: GCA_900302555.1. NCBI lineage: Eukaryota > Metazoa > Chordata > Actinopteri > Holocentriformes > Holocentridae > Myripristis > Myripristis jacobus. Next base: position 22,006 of record OMLB01064856.1, on the reverse strand, counting down.
AACTGACCGTGGAAGCAGTTGTGACATCAACCAGAGTGTCTGCAAGTTTCATCACGCTAAACTCAAAACACATAAAGAGCCTTTTAGTGCCAATTAGACTGAAACATGGACCAATTTCACAGCAAAAAAAAAGAAAACAACTGCAGAGGTTTGTGGAGATAAGAATAGATATTTTTAAGATCGCTGTACCCGAATTAAAGACTTAAAATGCTACATTTAACAATACCCATGACCTTTAAAGTGTTTTAGGTAATAAAAGCATGACTTCGGACACTGAGACTTTTTCAGGACCGACAGACACCCTGTGACGTCTGGACTCCACTCATCCTTTGCAGGGTTTCCCCTGAGAAACCTTTTAGGTGTGGTTATGAGAGTAACTCAATGAAGACCTAAGCTGAAGATTTACACTGACATGATGACAGAATAACAAAATATTCCAACATCCCTGAGGAAGATGCTGAGTCTTTATCTGCTTACTCAGTCAAAGGTAATGTGGTTAATGAAATCTAAATCTAATTGTGATTGCAAATGGAAAAGAATGCATCCGTGGTCTTTATGCATTGATCGACCAAAACATGTCAAGACGGTTGCCTTCTCACAAATCTAAACAACCTCACGCAATACATTAAATGTGGTGGAATTACTCCAGATTTGGTCCACAAATCACATCCGTGGAGAAGTGACGACCGTAAAAAGTCAGCTATAATAAGGCAGAAAAGAATGAAAGAAAAAGAAAGAGTTCAAACTATCCAGCAGTATACTCTGGCGTAGCATTCCTCTCGTTGAAAGATTCCTGTTTGTTCTGAGGGATAAAGCAGCTGAACAGATATCTGCATGTGTTTAAAGCTCACATATTTAGATATAAAAAAAGGAATAGATAAAAAAGACTTTCAAAGCGGTTTCTCATAGTGAAACTAACTGAACGCAAGCGAGATACAAAATGTGACAGAGCTCTGTAGCGTTGCCGTTTCAGTGGCTCACACACATCTAAAAATAATTCATGCTCACTCAAGCACACGTCCAACTTGAGATTCAAAGTGACCACGGACCCTGTTGCTAACTTCTGTCCCAGGACGTTAGTTTTTTTTGCTGAACACCGTCACCGTCATGTCACCGTCGGCCCGGCTGTCATGTGTACATGGCTCCGTGTAGGTCCTCCAGCCTGTGCTCCCTCTGTCTTCTCCTCTCCTGAAAGACAAAACAACAACTCAGTCATGGAAATACAGTTAACAACACGAGCAACGATTTTACCAAAGTGATGCGTCTGTGCACACCCACCTTGTCTTTTTTAAACTCCTCGTACTCTGGATTGTCTGTCGGTAATTCAAGCCGACACAGCGGGCAGGAGTTGGTCTAGGGTTTTAAAGAAAGAATCATCACATAGGGTCAAACGGAGTCTTGAGCGTTCACTCGCACATTTTCCCCGGTGTATCTGAGGAAATCTGGCGCAGAACAAGCATATGAATGACTAATCCTACATGTTTTACCTTCCCTAACCAGGGCAGTATGCATCCTGAGTGGAAGAGATGCTTGCAGGGCATTTCTCGCACCGTCTCTTGCTCCTCAAACTCCAGCAGACACACCGGACACTTGACACCTTTGTCTGTAAGAGGAGAGACAGACGGGTTCAGTCTCTCTGCCCTTGATTTATCCAGGGAGCTGTACGCAGACACATTCATACTGCTGGCGTATGAGTAGATACACCTGATACTCTCGTTTTACAAGTTATGAAGTGATCAAGTGTTGTAATTTACCATCCTGCTGTACCCACATCACCAAAAAAAAACACTTCCCACAATGCTTTCTAACAAGCCCCAGAGAAAGAGCATGACCTTGTTGCATCTCGTCTGTGTGGACATTTGTTTTTTTAGGCTGTGTGAATTATTTAGGAATTTAACGCACCAGTTTAGAGTGGATTTGCCCTTAACAGCCAAGCTGAGCTTTGGCAGAGTGTTGGGTTGAATGGTTAACTGGTTCCATTCACTTCCATAGACATTTTTCTATTTGAACTGCATCTGCTTCAACGTTCCCTATCATGACCTTACACCAGGAAGAAATTACTTGATAGTGCTCTCACAAATAATTGTAATAACATGGAAAAAAAAGTACCAGGATTTATTTTTATGTTGACATAATCTGATTTGCATTTGTTTATGTGCTAAAAGTGTTATTTTGGGAGCTGTTCTGATGCACTACAGATGTGAATGGAGAGACACAAACAGTCCTGTCAAGCAGCTAAAGAGGAAATCTCACCAGCATGTGGACACAGATCACACCGAGGTAACTACCCAACCTCACACCCTGCCAAAGTTCAACACGCTCTGTTAACACACTGAGGACATAAATCTGCTTCCCCAGTCAGAACAGGGTGCTCAGCATTCAGAGGTTACCAGCACCTCATGATGATCTCTAATGTCATCTTTCACAGCCAAAACGGTTTATTACAGGAATAGAGAACTGAATGTAAAAACACCATTTGTGGTTGTGGGGGGGCATTCCTGTCACCTGCTTGCTCTGGAGAAATAATGACCACAGAGAGCGTCTGGACTGCGGTTTTGGCAGCCGGAGGAGGAAGCCGCTGGTCCCAGTCTGACAGGTCAAACGCGCCCGAGTCGATGTCCAGGCCCTGCATTAAAGACCTGGAGACCAAGAGCCAGCAGTGAGCAAGAGCCCGGATCTCCATGACAGAAAGTGATGATGGAAAACTAAGAAATGCAAGCTCGGTTTAGACTCACCTGGCCAGTTCCAGAAGTGCATTTTGGCGATACTGCTCCTCAGGGTTGGTCGGCTCACAGTCATGTTCATCAAAGTAACACGCCATTCTGGCAAAACAAAGCCTCGTGTCCTCTTTGCAATGAGACTGCCTGGCAGAGAAACACATGTATGATAAAGGCATATTAATTTTTAATTTTTCAAAGCTATCTACCAGAGGTATATAAGCCACTTAAAAAAGACAAATGGGTTACGTGATCATTTCAAATACTGTAAAAACTAAAAGAAATACTAGTGATTTATTATCACTATTTACATTTCAACCATCAGTCATCCTAGTGGTTTAATTTGCTGACCATCTAAATAAATAATAATGATGACAGATCCGGCTCGTTTTCCACTACGAAAAAAACGTCAAGCCAAACTCCATTCATAAACATGAAAATATGTCTGTCTCCTTGTGTACCAGCACATGTACAGAACTGAAAACAGTTGTGGATATTTACTATGAATCATTAGGCCATACTCTTCAGTTCGGCATACATATAACCCACCATGCAGCACTTACTTGAATGAAAATATCAACTTTGAGAAGTGGTTTGTGTGTTATTCCGACATTCCTGCTCCATCCGCTCTCGAGTTAAACACTTCTCGACAGCGTACCGCTTGGTGGATTATACAAACGCCGAAATAAAAGCGTCTTCACTGTGAAATTAAGGTACAAGTTGCGTTTCGGTGACATGGTTCTTACAAGGTCAGGCAAGGCCACCAGAAACTGAGAGGTTTGTGTGTTGTACGCTCTCCGATCGGCTCCCGCTAGCAGGCTAACACACTGACTCAGCTAAGCGGAGGTGGGTTATCGGCCCAGTGTGAAGCTTTCCTCAGCCAGGACACACACACACACAATGTTCCAGACATGTACTTTCAGTCTACACACCCTTAAACAAACCAAAAGTCTTTTCTCGACTAAATTCAACAGTAGTAAGCTCACCTGCTGTTAGCAATAACACCGAACGGCTTGTCACGCTTCCGGGTGTGACGATAGAGACCACGTGACACGTCTTGCCCAGTCACAATAGGGAAGAGTCTCTTGTATGACCGCATTAAAGCACACTAGTTTGTTTATCTATCTATCTATCTATCTATCTATCTATCTATCTATCTATCTATCTATCTATCTATCATTTATTTATTCATGATGTGTTTATTAACCCTGTGAACAAAAGTCCCTTTATTTCAAATGTAAATTATTATTATAGGGTGAGGGTTAACACTTTTTTTTTTTTAATAGATTTTTTTTAAATAGATTTTTTACACCTTATTTTCAAAATAAGGTGTCTGTCCATCTGCCTTTGATTCTTTGTTTTGTGTGTGTGTGTGTGTACCTGTTCTTGTTTGAATGAATGGTGGTATAATTTGATTACACGACTGACGATACATGATCAAATATTTGATTAAGGCTGGAGAGAAATGTAAACCTCTCCAACAGCAAGAGAGTCCAAAATCAGGTGAGCAACGTCGCTCAAAGCCTTCAAACTTCCTGTTGGCGCCTGCCTCTAGCTAACAGTAATTAACGAGCAACAGGGGGTATTAACCTGGCAGCCACATAACTTTAAAAAATGTTCAGTATCAGATGAAATTTTGCTTATTATTAGCAACCTTGAATGTGTGTGATTGACTCATATTCTTTCCCTAACAGTCAGGTTTTGCTTTGCAGATTGAAACCACTCTCAGCAGGACGGCACAGCTCATTTAGCTCATGTATCTGGTTAACTTTGTGATGGTGCTTTGTTGAAGGCTGACAGCTGGCGGTGCACACTCAGTCAGCCACAGAGCCAAATATATCTGCCACGGCACTCCAGAGTTATGTGGAAGAAACTGGGTCACAGCTCCAGGACCACTGGGGCAAAAAGCAATCTGACCTTTACACAAATCAAAAACCAAATAAAACAACAAGCCTCACGTCCTGCTGCTGATAAGCAGAGATCCACCAAGGCTTATAGACTTTGGCAAAATGACTAGTATTCGGCAAAATTAATTTGACTGAATGGAGGTATCATGAAGTTTTCTTCTCGTTTATTTATTTATTTGCTGGAGGTCTGCCCTACTCATGTGAAGGGCAGGTGTTTGGAAATTATTTCTGATGACTGCAAACAGTTTTTGTACATGTTTTATGAGCATTATTTTTTTTTGTTTTCAACACACAATAGGTAGTGTGAGTTGAATAATAAACCAAACCTGTGAGAAAAAAAAGACTACATCATAAAGCATTTGAAGATAGAACACTAAAACGATACGAAATACCAAAAAAAATCTATGTTAAGACATCTTGCGAGAGATTCGTCAGCAGCAACATTTGTACACAACTGGGTCAAGCACAGGATTCAGCAATTAGCATTTCAATGCAGTTTTGAAAGAAACCTTTGTGATTGTGAGCTTCCAGAGAACAGGGAGACCAGTGGAGTGGCTTTACTCTGTCAAAACATCTTTTCTCTGTGGTCTTTTTTTCCTTCAAAGTGATGACATTTAAATGTATGAATGCTACATTAACACTAAGACCTTCAAGCAGTGTTTCCTATAGTTAAACAATTTCCTTAATGACACACAAGACAGAAGTACTTTCTGCAGTAACATCCTCAGGTTTGGACTGGTGTGATGCCAACTGGTCAGAGACGTAACCTTTGAAAAAAATAATAATAATACAGGCAGAAGAAGCAGCTGAGCTGTCGATGGTACCATATCAACTGAAGACCTACACAGGAGCGCAGAGTGGGACTGATGCAGTCAGAAACGCTGTGAAACACTAACGGCCCAGACCGAGAGGGTCAAACAAGATGCTCGAAACCTTCTCCTGTCAGGCCAGTCCAATCATTTTGCATTTCTCTTTTCTCAGGAGCTTTCGCCTCTGTCCAGATTAGGTCCTTTTAGCCCCCCCCAAATCTCAATTTTCCTTCAGTGCCAAGCAATGGAGCTACTGTCCCTGAGAAGCATCAACGATGGCATAGATTATGAGTCCGACAATAATGGCTGCTGCCACCACTCCGACACCGATCAGCACCATTTTCATCTTCATGTTGTCCCATCTCTTCTGCTGCTTTAACCGGTTGGTGCTCTTTTCGAAGGTTTTAGTCTGAAAGAAACACACACACACACAAGACATTAAGTCCTGACATCACCTTGGAATAACTGAGATGACACAATTTCAAAGAGTTGGTATTGGTCTTGTCATTATGGCACAATAGTAACACACTATCATTCTGCTGTAGCGGAAAAAAACGCTCTGGCTTGTGTGTAATCACAATCGTCTTGGGACACGGCGATGATGCCCTTGCAAAATAGTGTTGGGAGGAGCTTGTTTTGTACTAAAACCACAGTTGATTTGAAAGCTGTGTGTAGCTCTTGCGGGACGTTATTAAACCGATATCGCAGAAGCTCGCGTGAAGTACATTTGCATAGACATACCACCTAAGAGGCCTTTTGAAAATGGTAACCCACAGATGGTGAAAGTGAAGG
>OMLB01064856.1:0-12536 GCA_900302555.1 Myripristis jacobus | reverse complement strand
TCTTCCTATTCAAATAGCAATAAATAAATAAATAAATAAATAAATACATCACAGTTTCTGGCACTGTAGCAGCAAAGCATGGAGTTTGTCACTTTACTTTGATAGGAGCATCCATAGTGGCTGTTATCAAGAAGTCATGTAGCCCATATTAATATAAGCACATGCCAAACACATTCAACGTCATATGCAAAATACATTTTGAATATATTTGAGAGTCAAAATATGTTTTTCCACGTTGGCAAGATTAATTTAAAATATATTTTAAAGCCAGAAATTCTTACTCCAGTACAATGTCATTTTCCAATATAGCCTGTTCTTAATATTTGGTTACCACAATTCATGAGTTGCAATTAGATACATTATTAACTATTTCTTATGTAGCTGAAAATGTGTTTATATGGGGAAAAAAATATTTGGACAAAATGTAGTAGTAGTACCTACACCACCACAGTGTATACAGCAGGTAAACATTGCCCGTTGTCCCATTTACCTTCAATTACCTTGCACAGGACTTTGGCCTCTGATAATGAGGGTTGAAAGTTTGCTTCATATCACGTGGTAAAATCAGATTCTATTTTACAGCCTGTTTCCAAGAGAAACTTTAATGTCTCTCTCTATATAAGCCGGCCCTTGTATCTCAACCTTATCTGTAAGCAGCTCAGGTCCACCTACCATGTCTCTCCGGTCGGTGGCTGTGTTTCTGTCGAGCCTGTCACCGGATCCAGCGCATTTGCCCCGCGACCTCGACCAAACTTGTTGTCGCTGTAAAACGGCTCAAGACGTGCCGCCGTCGCGCTTGAGATCCACCTGGCTTCCTGTGACAGCGTCCTGCGGCTTTCTGCCTCCTCGCTTTGTCTTTACACGACTTCTCGTCACTTGTCTCACTTTCACTTCTGAGCGCTGGCTGCTGGAGACTCCCACCTTCTTATCGGGACTCGCCAGACCTCACTGCGCCGCGTTCACAGCCCCGCCGGAAATTTTACAACCGCGGTGGGAGAACACATGACAAACACACACAAGACCTGGAGGCCGTTTTTTTGTTGTTGTTTTTTTGCAAGGATGGCAAAGTAGTTTTTTTATTATTATTATTATTTTGAGTGGCCATTTTGGCTTATTGGTTAAAAGAATACTCCAACATTTTGGGAAAAATACAATTTCTCCAATTTATCTAGACTGAGACAAGATGCCATTTTCACAAGAAACCATTTTCACTTCTGTACATCCAACGATTGGGTTCCTTCAGGTAGCATTTTGTGTTTGCTTAGCATAAAGACTTGATGTCTATGGGAGTTATTAGCCTATCTCTGTCAAAGTGAAAAAGTACCGTGTGAGAGCTGTGGGAAGTAGGGGTGTACAGCCATTGCACTATTTGTATTCGGGTTCGGATTTGGGCTTTTTAAAAAAAACTTCGGATTTGTTATTCGGATTCGGGAAGAAACTGGAAGTGGGCGCACTAGAGACTTCCGGTTTAGATCTCAGCTAACTAGAACGGGAATAAAATAATTTAATCGTGCGGCTCTGCTAGACTTTCCAAACGTAATCTCACAGAATGGATCAAATTCTGCGAGTGAAACAAGTTGTTTCACGGGGTTTGTGAGTCGTGACACTCAAAAAAATGGATCCACCGTTTTATAGATGCTTCTTTTCCCGTTATTGTCTATGAGAAAAACACAAACTGTGGCAGTGTCTCAGATGGATGCGATTGGCTCCAAACACGCACCAACATGTTCTTTGTTACGTTTTGTTTTAATCTCTTGTAACTGGCTCAAAATCATGCTCAAAACACGCATCCAAACGTTTTTTTTCTCTAGAAAAAAGCTTCCAAATAATGAGGAGAAACTTTGGACAGAAATGAAAATGGTGTCGAACATCTTGTCTCAGTCTGGGGAAGTTGGAAAAAGGGTATTTTGCCAAGTGGTTAGGGTTAAGGTTAAGGTTGGGGGGGGACTGTCCCTGACTAAAATTCATGACGCCTATTACTGGGTCTATGTGTGCTCTTACCTGGGGACTTCACCTGTGAGGCTTCCCACACCCTGCTGTGCCATGGATGTGCTGACATAAAAAATGTCTGACATAAAATGCCTGTCCCATTCGCCCCTTTAATGCCATCTCACACCCTGCACCCTTGCAAATTTATGTGCTCATATACTTCAATCCACAGTCAGAGTACATACATACAGAGTAGAAAATATTACAACATACACAATTTTCCACACAAAGCATATTAAAAACAATAATATGGTGTGCTAAAATACATTATCCATGTCCCAAAGACACAGAAATATCACAATGACATTTTTCTCTGCTGAATCCTGCTATTTCTACTTATTTTCCCCTTTGAGGTTGAAAAAAGTTTATTAACTTCTGGCACTTGCCATGCCTCAGCCTCACTCCAAATTTGAGTTTGTATTTTTATCATTATAACGAAGGTCAAAGATGAAGCAAAATGGCAAGGGAAACATTTATAAACCATATCTAAAAAACTAACATCAGGTAGCATTCAGGACCAGCGTTTCCTCTTGTGTGATATTTTTGGTGATTCACATCTAATAATCGCACTGACCAAATCCATCATCATTAGTTGTTCCACTTTGTCCCTTGAAGTCCAGTGGATATGAGTGAATCTCAGGTTGTAGTGACAGATGATGCTGGATGGTGGTACTTTGCAGTATGCCCCTGCAAGGACTCCCTGAAAAGATGTGGAATAAACCATGAACCAACATCTGATAGGCGCACTAAGGAGTCTTATCTGATGAGATTCTTCTCATTTTTAAAGTATACATTTAGTGTACAAATCTGTAACTTTTTAGGCATGGTGATAACAACAGAAGGGAAAATGAAATCATTCTGTGTTAACCTCTAGAAAACAAAAGGAAAGTGGAAGTTGATTCTTCCTCATTTTGCTGGGAGATTCCCACAACAGCATCACGTAACAGCTATTGATTTGTACACCTTGTGGCTAATACACCACTTAGCCTTCAGCAGCAAGCCTGATATGATTTTCTGTTCTTCATTTTACTTGTTCTTTAAAACTGCAACCACAGAAACCTACTTTTTTAAGGGATCGAATGTATTATTTCTAACCAAAAGCACTTAAATTTACTGTAAAGTGCATTTACATCCTCAGTGCTGTGGGAACGTAGGAACGTACGAGGAGCACCTGAAGGCAGCAGCACTCATGCATGGTGACATTGCAAGATCCCCTTTTGCAGCAGGAAACCAGTAAAACTGCACTCTTAATACAAAAATTTAAACATGCTTGTATCAATTTACACTTCCCAGTGTTTTTCACAGTGAGAAGCTGGCAGCGTCCGACTCTCCCACCTTATTTCTCAAACATGACTATGCTAATATCCCATTTCCAACAGGCTGAAGCAGACTAACAGCAGAACATTGTGTGCTGTGGGAACACTGATGGGTGTTGCCTATATACCGGCTCTGCAAGATTTTTTAGAAGGCCATAGCTGTTCCACCCGAATGAAAAATCTGTACAATATTCATATAATATTCCCACAGGGACTCTCACAGTGTCTGTGGTGCCAAACTGTGAGTTTACTGTGACCTTGTTGTACTTTATGGCACTTTTTTCCTCTTTTACTGTAGCATTTCTGTGGTATCAGCTTTGGTTTGGTGTCCTAAAATTTGTCATAGAATGACTGGCATTCTTTTTTTTTTCAGAGAGCAAAAACAATTACATTCTTGTGTTGTGGCTTTGTGAAACATGGCGTAGTTACATATAATACTTCACTGTCAGGGCTGTTGGCTCACTTTGAGATAATAAACGAGTTCTCTGAGGGTTTTCTGAAGTAGACTACATGCAGAAGGGTGAGACATTAGTGAGTGCAGGCTATACGTTGAAGACTATGAGCTCTTTATCATGCGTGTCCCCGTCGTGCCTGTGATAAGAAACCGACTGGCAGAGAAAACAACCCCATTGTAGCTCCACTCGCTCTCATGCACAATTAAAATTCCTCCCAACAATCCTCGACTGTGCATTCAGTGCGCCTCTACTTGCCAAACAACACACACCATGCAGACTTCATCACCGCCTGCGCTTACAGAAAAAGGTCAAAGCCTCATCGAGACGTCAAGACACACTAACATCATGATACATCATGTTGCCCTTCCAGGTCTGGATCACTCGCTGCACTAACTTTCACTTTTCAAATGATGTAAAAAAAAGAGGATGTGAACGAGTGGAGGACAAAATAGAAGAAATTCCTGAGGTTTCAAAGTGGGGAAGCATCTAAAAGAGGAAGTGGTCATTCACACAATCCCTTCAATCTCTTCATGTGACCTTTGTACGTCTAACAGTCTTCATTAAACACATTAAACGATTCTGCATCAATTGCTCTGACAGCTAATTTGCTTTAATTAATATTTTAAGGGGAATCTCCAAGACTGCAGCAGCATATAGTGATAAGATAAGAGATTTTAACAGTGGAGCATATTAAGTGCCATAAGAATGAAAAGAATGTTTAATGTGTAATGTTTGTCTATCGATTCCACCATAACTGATCTTCACTGTGGTTGAATAAGATAATTGTAATAATTCATTTTTATGTGAATTCCCACAGAACCTACTTCACTCCTAACTATTTTCCCGCAGCATGCATCACCGACCATTCGTCTGTTTGCAATCCTGGGATGTGTTTGAGATAATGTGTCAAATGCATCGGCATGGTTTGGTGAAATGCCTCTTTAATAGCAAGCCTGTCTGTCACGGGGAGCCCACCTTTGGTCAACATTGATTTAGTGATGACTGTGAGCAAAACATCGCTGATTACCTGCCTTTATCAGAGCAGAGGCAGGATCAGCATTGGTCCTGCCGCATAAATAACAAATCACTGTGCACTAAAAAGTCCTCAGACACATGCCCTCGCACCAACAGCAGTAAGGGTGGTCATTTATTTAAGCCTTTCTTTTCCCTTTCGCCAAATAAATGCACATAGAAATAAATATATAATATGAAATCATCAGAAAAAAGCAACAGCTATAAATAAAAAGTCCCAAACTTTTTATACATTTCATATTTGTTTACTTTTTGTAATTTACAGTGTTTACATTTTTAATTCTAATTCCTGATCACAGCTATTCCACAGATTTGACAGATATACATGTATTATTTATTTCATTATATTTTTTTCACATTTGTCCTTTTTTTTTAACAAACATATTCCTCTAAATTCATAATGACTCTCTCTTATTTCAGTCAACCTCATTTTTTTTGCCTTGTGCATCATTTGTGCAATATCAAAGTCAACCAGATTTCAAAGCATGTGAGTTAATAAACAGTGTGTTGGTTGGATCATGATAGTATTTGTATTAAGAGCAGCAGTAGTAGTACTACTAGTGATAGCAGCAGTCGCAGTATAAGTAGCAGTAGTTGCATTATAGCAACAGTAGTATTAGTACCGTCTGGCTTTTTCCTGAGTATTTCATCTGTTAGTTATCTTATTTTAATTATTTTTATGCTACTTTTATAATTTATTTCATTTTAAATCTTTTACCTTTAACCATTTCACCTGTTAATTTATTTGCTGATTGAATGTGTCTTTGATTGCCTCTGCTTGCTTTCGGTCTGTCTCTTGTTTGTGAGGCACTTTGTGACTGAAGTTTTGAGAAGTGCTAGATATAAAAAAAAAAAAATACTAACAGTAGTAATAAATAGCAGTAGCACAAGTAGTAGCAGCAGTAGTACCAAGAACAGTAATAGCAGAGGCAATTGTATTAACAGCAGCAGTGGTGATGTCTGTAGTGTTTGTGAATGTTTTCAAGATCCTGAACAGCTTCAGTGGCGTGTCAATCAAGCCCTCATACAGATCACATTCTTTTTACCATAAAGTGAAATGTGGGGTAAAGTGAGAACGTTTTCCTAGCCGAGGCCACGTGTGAGAACCTGCCAGGCTCACAGATCTGACCGACAATAGGCTTCTTCTGGGCAAAGCCTCTGGAGCACAAAGGCCATATTCACCAGCGTGACCACCCTCCCTCTCCATTATTGTCCAGTTCTCGGCCATGGATGGTAGACTCACATCCGCATGACTACAGCAATCGGAGTCCAGCCTGATTTCCTGTCCGTAATAAATGGGCTCTCAGTATGCTCTTTTTGTAAGTGTGTGAGCCAGCATTGTCTCAAAACCTCATCAGGGCTTTTGTCATGTGAACACAATCTCAGTATATGGCTTTAGTCACACTTTGTTGACAAAACATCCCATTCACACTGATGGGATGCGGAGGTGAACGGTGTTGTTGAGTCAACATGACGGCGCGGTGAGTCTGGTCATGACCTACTCATCATTCAGTTCTCATTTTATTTGCTACTGCTGAGACCTGGCCACACATCTGTTAAATCAGATGGGACAAATCAGTGAAATGATGAAGAGATTTTTTGTTGGCCTGTTTGGAAATATATCTTTATAGCAATTTTCTTTTTTCGAGTGCTATAAAAACCAAGCAGTGTCAAAGGGGAGAATCTGCATTTCTGGTAACATTGGGGACTGTTCAGGAAATGGAACAGAAACCAAATAACAGTATGGGAAAGAGTCAGTGACGAAATGCAAAGTTTCAGTTTGCCCTTGCACTGCAGCACAGTAACAGGGGGAATCCCCTCTGATCTAGCTCCTCATGTCTGTGCTCATCCTTACTCTCTGTTGCCATCTTGTGGCACTTCAAACAAATAACAACAAACAAATAAATAATAAAAAGTCACCCGAGCACCCAAGTGTTACGTAAATGCTGTTTTATTGTATTAAGCCATTAAACACCACAGATCATCAAAATGAGAGCCTTGTGAGGGCTGCTGATCAAAACTACAGCCACATCTCATGTCAGCGGAATTACAACACATACTCAAGGTTGTGTTTAACGTCTCAACAGCTTCATATACATGTCAGAAACTAATCTTGATATCAGCTCAACCCCTAATGTCCTCACATGTGATGAACTGGTCATGGCTGAGGAAATTTCATCTTTTTTATTTTATTTTTTTTTTTTACAGATTCACCACAGCTGGAGCCGGTGTGAACAGAAAACCATCTTGGCTTGCACAGCATGCATCAGGTCAGCACTGGTGTGTGAAAATCCAATGAGATGTGTGCTGCTGCACCCCAGAAACAGGCACTAAAAAATAAATGAAGACTTTTGTTCCATCTTGAAGTATTCTACCCGCTGGAACGTGTCATATCTACTTTTACAAAATGATTAATAGCAAGGCGATGGGACACAAGGCAACTTGGTGAACTGTACCATTTTATGATTGGATAATCTGTTCATCTACAGAAATCTCCTTCATTGGTCCATTTTTTATTGGAAAAAAAAAAAAGATTAAGCACATGAAAAACAAAGACCTTTAAATAAATAGCCTCTAAAGAATATATACTTTAATTAACACAGAGGTTAAAGGCAGTTGCAAATATACAAATAGGCGGGAATGTGTTTATGTAAAAGCCACAACGTTGGTTCAATGCTAAACTGATATTGTAACAGCAGGAGGACATTTATGGATTAATATCCACACAACCCAGAAAGCAAAAAAAAAAAAAAAAAAGTCCCAAGGAGAAGGTTCAGAAACTGTGAGAGAATGCAGGAGTTGATTATTCTTGCTCCAAAAATCATATCCATCATTAATATACCATTTACAGTATGAAGGATAATACATGAATTTACATTCTTGGGTGGCAAAATGGTGACACCTTCACTGAGCAGCTCTGCTATGTTGTACATATAATAATCAGGTACTGGCTGTGCTCCTCTCCCTAATGGACGTTTAAGGGTCACTTCAGAGCATGTGGGCTCGTCAGGTGATATGAGCCCAGCAGGGGGAGCCACTGACAGCCTGTAAATGATCTCTCTCAGCTGGCTGGCTGGTAGAGCCTGACTGTCCAACCTTAGAAGCCTGGGAACGGCTCATCTAGGCGGTGTATTTATTGAATCAAGGTGTCAAAGCCATAAGTTGAGCTGCTCTGTTTCACTTTAATGCAACAGAAACAGAGACGGCTTGTGGGTGAAGCAGGAAAGCTGGGCCTGACGAGAGCGGGGGGGAACTCACACGAGAGTCCATCTCTACTAAAAAAAACACAATGAACAAAACAAAACAAAAAACTGAACGCGGTCGTTTTAAAACACTGACAATCGTCCGACAATGACACACTGTTTAGCAGAAATTTACACATCTGAAAATCTTTTGTGATATGTTCCCAAAACAAAAACAAAATACATAACTGCAGTTTCAGCATCTGTTTTTTTTTTCTCCAGCTTTTCCAAGTTCACATTGTCAAAGGCTGAGTGCGCTTCACGAACTTGATAACATCTTGTTGTACATTGTCAAAAATAGATGGATGTCATAGAGGAAAAGAAGCTGTTTTTCCCATTCTTTAAAATCATACAATTGATTTTTCTTTTTGTCAGATATTTTATATCGATTTCCTCTCGTCACGATACGACACCTCAGAGAGAGAGAGGAAGGGTAGGCGTAACTCAGAACATCCAATCCAATGTGCGAAAAAAAAAAAAAAAAAATCAATGGGAGACCATGGATAAACTTTTTTAGACCGTCTGGATTGTTAAGTTTAATGAAAGTCTTCCCGCATTTCCCGCAAAGGAACAGGCCCCGAAATAGTAACAATCATCAACCACACTAAACTCAGCTTTTTATGTACCTACTACATCAAACCTAAAACGATTACAGTTTGTATGGTGCTTGGTATAACAAGTTTTTTTTTCTAACTGAAAGATTGTCCGATGTGAAAAGAAAACGTGGCCTGTGAGTGTGAAGTGCCACCATTTTTTTCCAGATACTGCATTTCGCATTTTCATTTTAAAAACTGTACAAGTTAGCAACAGTTACTGTCTTTACACTGGAATTGTGCAAATAAGTGATAAAATTCAAAACACCCAGACTATCTTAACAAGAGAACTGGAGGAATCCACATTCACCATTTCATATCTACACATTCAAACACATCTTGTGCAACTGTGTGCAGCAGCTGTACAACAGTTTAAAATTGGCCCGCTGACTTCCTCTTTGCTGTGAAGAAGTGGCTGCTGGTGGTTTAACAAGTGAGGGCTGACGCCACTGATGTGACCGTCTTGTGAGGAAGATGTTACAGTATTACTTTCTGCTGTCAGGTGAATGCCCTGCACCTCCAAAATGACTTTCCAGAAATTACAAACGACTGATTTATATTTAGACAGCAGCTGAAATCCTGCCTGTTTTGAAAGGTTTTCGTTGGCCCGTGCGTCACAAATTTTTCTCAGCCGTGAAATCCCTCAATTCCAATAAAAGCATCGACGTCACTGGTAGGAATCAGCTTGCAACTTATGCAGGTGTCACCTGACAGCAGTGATTTGAATGAGTCTATGTATTATTGTGTGCTGTGGAAAAGGAATGAGTGCTTGACTGTGTGTATGCGTGTGTATGTGTGTGTATGTATGCGTGCGTATGTGTGTTTACGGCTTGATGGTGGGTGAAGGCGGAGGGGCGCTGACAGGAATGACTCCAGTGGCCAGCAGGATGATGATGAGGACGATGATGAGGACGATGACCACGATGACTATAATCAGCTTAACGTTCTTCCACCAGTAGGTGCGAGCCACCTTCTGGGACGTCTGCTTGAAGTGCTGAGCCTTTGAGAGGAAAGAAGGGGGCGGGATGCTACGTTAATACACCAGGGATATATCAGACGTTTGGGAGATTGTTCATTGTTGATCAGTTTCCTCATCAAATGTTGAGAACACAAACACCAAATTCATACCGTGGTCCCTGGTAGATCCCAGACCACAGTGCTCACTGCTAAATCTTCAGTATATATGGCTTCTGCCCTTGCTAGTGCAGACGGTGTTTTCTGTTCAATGCACAACTCTGCCAACAACAGGCGTCAACAAGTACTGATGAGCTAATGAAGACAGTGGTGATGTATTTTTTCTCTTTTTACAAATCTTAAATAGGGCTATAATTTTCTCTTGAGGTGTAGAACCATAAACATAAAAAGAACAAAAAAACAAAACTGACATGTTATTCAGTTTTGTTTATTTGCTTTTTTTTTTTTTTTTAAATAAATGAATGCACAAAAAACACTGTATTCATGAGAACCTGAAACCAACAATCATTGCCATGTATGAGGAAATGAAGTAGAATACTTTTAAATCAAATTAATCATGCCTCAAGTGACTCAGAAATGTCGGGTGACATTTGGCGTTTTGGCACCATCTAGTGGTCACACATCGCAGCTGTACTCACCTGGCTGATTTTTCCTTTCATGTACCTACCCAACACTACCTCCAGCAAATGTTTATAGAGATTTTTCTACACTTTTACCTCCCTAAATTCGTCTCCACTATCTTCAGTGTTTTCAACTGAACAACAATTAGCTAACATAAATGTGGCAGCACCAGTTGTCCATTGCGGTTCTGGACGCTTTGACATGATTAGCAGGTAAACACGGGTTCTAATAACGACTTGAACTAAGTTTCTGTCGCATTTATGTCTAACAGAGCCAGGGCCTTGCTATTGTTGGCTCTGCTTCAGTCCTTAAATGGCCTGTCGCCTTAATGTCATTAGTAACACCTGTGATTACCTGCTATTACATGATAAAATGTCTGCTGAGAAGAGGGTCTACTGTAGCACCCAGCTGTCACTCTTCAAAAGCAAACTGTATGTGAACTTTACAGCACAAAGCACTCCAATAAGGAGTGACTGCTGTATTTAGCGGCAGTGTATATGCAGCATTTATTTTGGAATAGAACCTATTATAGTAGTCTCTATCAAACTGAATTAAGTTACAAAAAGTAGTGATGGAAAATGTACATACCTATTGTTCATTTGAAAGATACTTTCAAGTAAACGCCTTGCATCGTTGGCCAAAAGCACTTCACTGGAATTTCAGAGTGGTTCCATATCCATTTTTAGCATTCATGAAAATAAGCGGTGATCTGCTGTTATCTGCCCACCTTGGCAATGTCTTCTGTGTTTACAGGCTGCTCTGGTTCTAACTGGGCCTTATCAACCACGGCCAAAACAAACTCACAAATTCTCAAACTTCCTTATTCATTTACTCATTGTTGTCCTTTGGTGACACCCAAACAACGTCAAACTGTGCTATTTGTTCAGTTTGAGACTGAAAGAAGCATTCATTTGTTGTATCAGCCTAAGTATATCTGTGTAGGCAGCACCACTCTTAGTCCAAAAGACATGGAACTAGATGGCACAACCAACACTCAGCAGGTCAGCGGTTCACCATTGGTTGTATACTGGCCATAGTACAAAAACATTAACACACAATGGAACAATCAGAGCAAGAAAATGAGCTAACATCCTGTGGTGTTGCAGATCACACAGTGACACTGACCCCTGCCTGCAGGTCCTCTGACTTGCCCATGAGGTCGTCCAGCCTCTCTCCTCGGGCCAGAATTCGGTCCACGTTCTGGGTCATGATGTCTTTGACTCCATCCACCTGGCTCCTCAAGTCCTGGACCTTGTCCTGCGCCGCTGTCTCCACTTCTCCCTGCTCCTGGACATGGGGTGGAGGGTCAAGAGAGCATGACAGGGAATAGGGGAGAGATAGGGAGAGAGAAAATTAAGGAGGGAGTACTGAAGTGTTTGTGGTAAATGGCATCAGATGCACAAACTTTACTGTGTCTTGGGGTTTAGTCAACTGACGTTGCCATCTACTCTCGTTATTAGTAACGTGAGACTGAGAACAGTCACAAAGACCACCTGGATTCCAGAAACACACACCCCTACTCTGCCTGTGATTGGCGGACCCGAACCCTAACCCCAACTGATCTGTGACCTTAACCGACCTAAACCAACGGAGGTAACAAAGTACTTGGAGACAAAGCACACAGAAAAGGTAGCCTCAAGGTGTCCACGGCCTTAAATGTGATCCAGTCTTCTACTGGAGGCTGGCTCCTCTCAAACAAACTGCACCACACATGTCAAATCTGAAATTCCCCCTACCAATTGAGTATTTTCAACTAATCCCTATCCTCCAATTAACAACCTCTAGTCCAGTTTAGGTGACTAGCGAGGTTGCAACGGGACCATAGGCGCATAGCCAGTAACCCTAAAAACCTAAATCCTAAATCTACAGCTCAATAACTTAGTTGAGAGACCATGAATTTACCTTAAAAACCTAAAATCTTGATAATTGATTAATAATGGCAACTCCAGAGGCAACTGAAGAACGCTTAGGCTAGTTAGGACACTAATGCCCCTTTTCCACTAGTACCTACTCAGCTCGACTCAGCTCGACTCGGCTCGACTCTACTCGGTTTGAGAGCTTTTCCATTAGGTGGTAGTACCTGATAGCAGGTCCCATTTTGGGACCTACTCAGCCGGGGTTCCAAGCGAGCTGAGTCGAGCTGAGTCGAGCCGAAAATGTGACGTAAACGCCGTGCAGGCCACTGATTGGACAGGGAGTGACGAGAGCGACTCCTGCACGAAAACAAAACCCGACATAAAAAAAAAAAAAAAAAAAACGGCAACAGCGACCGTGCGCATTGATCGTCACTGAATTTGGCAAAGTCGGAAAATG
>OMLB01064855.1:558-11075 GCA_900302555.1 Myripristis jacobus | reverse complement strand
TTTTGGCTCATTGGTATGAAATATAATCACTTCTTCCTTGCCGCCTTGCAAACCTTTTCCACAAAGTACAAAGTTTCACATAATCCATTCATAACTTTTTTTTTTTTTTTTTTACATATCCTGTTTACAGAACTATTTACTTCCACAGTCATTACAGTACAAACAGACTAAACTATCTCATGTGTGTATAAAACATCCCATATATTCAAGGTAACGTCCATTCATGAAGTCTTGGCTTTGCGTTTGATCACTGAATGGATCCAGTCCAAATAGTTCACCACTTTAGTGTAGACACCAGGTTTCCCAGAGCGGCCGCAGCCCTCTCCCCAGCTGATGATCCCGTACAGGAAGCTGACGTCACCCTTAGCACAAGCCAGAGGGCCTCCCGAGTCGCCCTGGAGAAGCACACACACACACACACACATACACACACACAAACATAAATACACATGAAAGCAAAGACACAAACGGCTGAGTCACACACTTGAAACCTAATAAATGACAAACCTCAAATTGCTTTCTGGGGCTCAAAATCTGTGTCCTGACACCGCAAGACTTAAACATAGTTAACTGTGACATTTCATTTGAGAGGAAGGAGCTTAAATATTTTACAAGGGAAGCTGAGTGGGTAGTCTGGCACTGCAGATATCTCTGCCGACTGTCTTGCCCTCTTTCATTAGTCACTTTAACCTGCCCTCACCAAATTCCCCTCGGGGGAATCCTCACTGCCGCCTGAAGTGCTGCTCTGTTACTGAAAACTCAACTTTACTTACTGAGATCCACACTTCAAGACCTCAGGAAGCAAGACAACAAGTATTTCACTTCCTGTGTATCTATCCACTATAGAAGTGTTACAAACATAATTCAGAATTTAAAAGAAAAATCGAGGGGGGACTGAAGTAAAGACTACTGAAAAAAATGTGGAATAAACACATGCAGACCCAACTTCATGCTTGTTCCACGTTTGTATTTGTGTTGTTTTTCATGCCAGTTGAGTCTAAAAGGTCCTGCAGCTTTAAGAAAAGTTGTGTGGTCTCAGCTGACAAAAAACATGGAATAAGCATGTAATTTTGATGGGTGAATCCACTTAGTTCTCATCCTAACACACTGATAAATTAAATGCTTAATCCAGTGTTGTTGTCCATTGAACCTAAAGGGTCCTCACTTAAATAAACCCTCTGCAGTTTTGCACAGCACACATTTTAATCTTATTTAAGAAATTAACTCAATCAGCTTGTGCGATGTTGGTGTTACGCACAAACCAACTACTGAGGGGAACGACTGTCGAGATGGGCATGTTAAAAGTATAAAAAAAATTAAGACAGGGGCGCCGACTTTCTGCATATGCATTTTTGAGGATGGAGGCCAAAACTAAAACCAGGAGGTTTACTTGCCAACAGAGGATAAATCAGCCGGTGATTTGTCCGACAAGAACGAATGGGAAGCCCCAAGAGAATGACACATCACGCCCAAACAGGGCTTGTATAAAGCCAGATGAATCAGCTGGAAAAGTACCTCCTGCATCACCCCATAACTCGTGACTTTGAGCGCACAGTCCGTCACAAACCGAGGCGCTCTGTGCTCGCTGTCTTGAGAGGTTCCTTCTCTCCGAGCAAACTTCTCCTCAAGGACGCGCTACCTATCGACTGTCTCACGTGTAAACCGGGCATTCATCAGGTACCTGGCACGCATCCACACAGGAGTTGATCCCGGCACAGATCATGTCAGAGGTGACGTGGTTGCCATAGACCTCTGGTTTTGTGCAAATCTGATTGGAAACCAGCCTCACGCCGCCCTCCTGCAGGTTCGAGTACTCCTTCGCCTCTGTCAAGCAAAAGGAAAAGGTGTAATTATAAGAAGCAAATGTGAGACAGCAAAATGACATTTCACAACAGCAGGGGTGTGACTCCTCGGCTTAACAGAGATTCGGTTCAATTCACCGGCTGGCAAATCAATATCTGAAACGTTTTTCTGAGAGGATTTATTTTCATTTGAGTTTGTGCACCACAATTCAGGTAGACGATCTGATTCTGTGTCTTGAGCCAAACATTTCATACGGATTCAGTCCAAAATCAGAGCGATTCATTCTGTTTTTTTGTTTGTTTGTTTGTTTGTTTTTTAGAGGATAACTTTATTTGAATTGGCAGAATTTGTAATTGATGCAATGAATGAACTGTTGCACCCTTAGTAATAGGCTCATATAACTATGTTGAACTTAACTCTGCAGGACTAAAGCTTTTTCAAAATGAAACAGGCCCTCTCTCTCTCTCTCTCTCTCTCTCTCTCCTCTATGCTAAACACAATACCATGCCTGTGTCTGTAAACTGTAAGAGTGTATGAATGCAACTGTCACCATAATGACACTGAAACAGCGCAGAGATGTGATGATTATTCCCCCATCGCTTACTCTCGTGCATGTGTCCCCAGCCGCTGATGGTGCAGCAGTAGTCATCGGGGAACGTCGTGTCTTTATCTGGGAGGCAGATGGGCCGTATGAACGGGGTTCTCCTCACACAGCGCCCGTTCTCCTTCTTTAATTTGACCAACACTATAAAACACAAGTGAGAAGGAAACAAAACTCTGAAAAAATGTTGTTGAGACAGTAAAGCAACTGCTAGACTTGTGACTCCATGGCTCATAAGATACTGCTACACCCAACTGTGTGTGTGTGTGTGTGTTGTGAGTGTGTGTTAATGTGGGGGAGCACATGGACACAGCTGTTCAGTGACGCACAGCTGTGTACGCAGACTGGGGTCTTGCATGAGTGTCTCTGTATGGGAGGGGGTATGCAAGTTTATGTGAGTCACTGGTGTGTGTGTGTGTGTGTGTGTCAGAATTTGATTGTTACCAATGTCATGCAGTGTTGGATTAAACACTGAGAAGTGCTTGGGGAAGATGTACTCCTCCACTCCGAACGTCTTGGTGTTGGGGCCGGTGACGTTGAAGTTCTGCTGGCCGAACACGACGCGAATCTGAGATTTCAGCGGGCTGGAAGGAAAAGTTTGATATATTCATACGTCCTAACTAAAGAAACAGAGCTCAGTTTCATTTTTTCCCCATGGTTTTATCCATTTGAAATTTTAACTGTGCACAAAAAACCATGCAGCAATCACAACATTACTTTTCACAGTAATGTATCAATGCTCTATGTATCGTTTATGCACTTCATTTTTTTTAAATGAAATTGTTGAGTCAGTTTGTCAGCTGTTATATCATGTAAAATGCTGTATATTTTATTAGTGTAACCAGGTGTATTTTAAGCTCTTTTTATACAAATCGCAAGTGCAACATCCATATATAAAATATATATCCAGGTATAAAATAGCAAAATAGGCAAAATAGCATTATAAGTGAATTATTATGGTGCTACGGACACACCCCTTGTCAACAAATTGTATTTTCCAGATGTAAGAAAAAATTTTGTTTGGTATAGACCCCAGCAAAAATCATCACATCATCATTGTTATTGCAATTTCTGTGAAAATGAGAATTCAAAGGCAAAAATTACCATTCCTGCTAACATCGTGAATCACATCACAATCGCAACCGCTGTAAAATTAATCAAAATATGATTTTTTGATCATTCGTTCCCTCCTTGCCCATACTTAGCACTATATAAAATGTTATTTAATTTCACCGAGCCATCTTCAGTCCCATGAATCACAGCTCCGCGATGTGCACACTCTAAAGCGAAGTCCTCCAAGCTCAACATATCCTCAACATTTTCAAACAGCCATCTTCTGAAGAGGCTGCTGTCATCTTGATAAAGTGGCTCTTTGTTGCACAAGTCCTTCGTTCTATTGTGCTTCTCCTCTCAATGCTACTCACTTGAGTTGTAATGCTTTAAATGCCTGACTGGAAACTGCTAAGACTTCCACAACGACAGCACGGATCTGTATCTGTTTTTTGACCTCTGGAGGAAACGTATGCATTTGCATGCCCGTCCGTCAGATGTTTTAGGTTTTCCTCGAACTGGATGCTTGTCTAAATATAGTGTGTCCATAAAACTGTGATGCTGAGAGGGGTCAGTGTCTTTAAATCACATGCCAGTTGAGTTGCAGCAGCTTGGGCATGTGAGAAAATAATGCTCCACTCAAAAAGGTGAATCTTCTGTTTGATGAAAGGTGATATTTTTTAAAATTTTGCTTACAACTTTATGATTTGCCTTGTCCCACACAATGTGTTTTTACTCACAAAGCCCATGACAGCCTTTGTTAACAAGGCAAACGTACAAAATTGTTTGCATTGCAGCAGCACAGCAGTGGAAACATTAATATCCTTTTATTGTCTGAGGCAGATCCATGACATACCTACGGAAGAAGCAGTGTGCGGCAGAGACGACCCAGCAAGACGAGATCAGGGTGCCGGCACAGAAGTCGGTCTTTCCGATGTAAATGGCTGCCATCCAGGGGTGAGTACCTGGCAGAGCCGTGTTGCCGCCCATGATTCGGCCCCTGGCTATCGACAGCCTTTTCTTATGCCTCTTCCCACACACAGCCCTCTTGGCCGGCTTGGTGGAGGGAGTTTGTTTAATGCCGGGACGGACATTAATAGGGGTTATTCTGCGAGAAGAAACTGTGTGAGGAAACAAAGTGCATTATTACTTCAAACTTAGTGACACTATGGACATGAAACTACTAATATATTCTTGTGATATTCTATAAACTACTCTTAGACCTACAACCAATGCTGGTGCTAAATTACAAATGAACTAAACCACAATACGCTAAAATATCTGGCTGATGTGCACTCCTACTTCTTATCATTTTCAGTTGCACTGTTAGCTGATTCTCCCCTGTAAGAAGCAAACGCAGCTACTCTGTGGGACCGAAGCGGTAGGACACAGGGTTGCAAATCATTGCAAGCCAAGCATCCTCTTGCAACAAATCATATGTTGTTTTCCCTGCCGTGAGGACTCAGCAGACGAGGAAAGCCTGTGGATTCTGTGCATACCCATGGCATCATGACAGTAGGACAACTGTGCCAAATGGCCCCACTCACCACATAAACATTTGGCTCCACTTGACATGACATGTTGATTCAGTGTGAGTCATTCCTCATTTCCCTTACCTCATCTAGCCCACGTCCGTAGCAGCAGCTCTGCTACTGAACCCGTCAACTTATTTCTGCTCAACTTTTTCATGCGACTCAGCGCAGCTTGGGAGATAATTACTGTATTCTCTCCATTCTCATCTTTATCACCAGCGCTGGATTTCTAATTAAAAGTTAAAGCTTTTAATTAGGTTTTGAGAGTTTTGAATAATTTTATCTGATGACGAGTGTTGCAGCTTGTGTCATTCCATAAAGGCCGAGAATCATGCCTTAAGTTCAAATGAAGAGATTAAATGATATTCAGCTGCTGGTGGCATCGACAAACTGTCTACTTCTGGTGCCACATGATGACGAGGTGAAAATGTTTAGTCGGAAAGCCAAACTGAAGACAGCCAGATGTATGCTGTCTTTGATAAGCTACAGAAGTAAATATAACCTTCACCTGTTCTGGCTTTTTTGTGCTCTATAATTTGCAACAGGCTCATTGGGCACAAATTAACTAAAGTGTTAATTAGCTACAGGTATCATCAATCAAGGCAGAGAATTAAAGCTTCAGACAGAGTTAGTCACACAGGCATGGCAAAGCATCCATACAGAGGCCAGAGGTTAGAGCAAAGTAGAGCAGTCTTGACAATCTGTCTGGCCAAGTAAACAGGACAGATTCGTTTACAGCCGTCACCATATGGCCCCCTACTGAGGAGTACGTATATACCTTTCCTGTGATGATAGCGACTAAATTATGAATAAGTAACAGATGCTTTTAAGTAATTTATCACCCTTGGATACTGGCGTTGACCTGAGAAACATGACGAGAAACGTGTTTTCTTATCAAATCATAAAACTGACAGTAAAACCTATAGTGGGAAAGCAAGAAAATCTGAGTCCTGTGCCCCCCTACTCACACACAGAGATCACACAGGACGGAACGTCACAGTGCTCCCAGGAGATGGCGCCGCGATTTAGCGTGTAGCACCACGGCATCTTGTCCCCGTCCGGGTTTCTGCACACACAGAAACACGGTGGATGTTGTGTGTGGGTGTGGCATCGGTGTTTTTCAGCATCATACATTACTCACTAGACTTTCCTGAGTGGATTACAGGGGCTCGTCCCGTTTCATTGCGTAATACTGAAATGGAAATGGGCCAAATGATGTGAGGGTTGGTTTTGTGGCCAAACCACCAATAAATTTTCATAAAATTTTTTTGATTGCGCCAATATAATGTTGTGATTAAGAAATACAGGCTCAGCCATGTTGAAGCTGCAAGATGCAACTTTCTCACACCAAAATAAAAATAAACAGAGGTGGTTACATGTGAGATGTGTCAGTCCGTCCGCCTGTGTGTGCATATATATTATGTTTGGAGCATTTTGGGTGTGTAGCATTTCTTGTCAGCATATTACAGGGGTTTGATTGCACAGTTTGTAGCTACCAAACATAAGGCTAGCACCCACAGCCCAGGAAAGTCCTAGCAACAACAAAAAGCAGCAATAAAACAGTCACGCTTAATATGGCAGACACATCCTATTCAAATATATGGTGAACATCAGGCTTGTTGTTTTTTCTTAATTATTGGACATTGGCTGGCTTTACTGATGCTGGCAACCTTAGCCTCAGGTACATGCTGTTTCAAGGTAGATAGCTCACTGTGATGAGCTTTCTAAAGGTGTTTGAGTGTAAATTTGGTCATGTTTGTGCTAAAAAGGAGGGCAGGGCAAACAAATATTTTGATGAGTCATGGTGGAAAGTTGCATATTGCAGCTTTTAAGTAGATTTTGACTGAAAATTAAAGGGAGTTCAAGCTTTAAAATAAAGGCCGAAGGTAGCAACCATCACTGTGTTATGTGTTGTGGTTGTCAGGCTGCCAAGCAAACATTTCAAAATGTTGCCATTTTCAAATTCCCTCAGAAGGGACTTGCCATGCAATGATATTAGCTCATTCTGATTACTAAAACAGTTGCAACTAGTTCTCATTCCTCATGATGCTACCAGAAAGCTATGTTTGCAGCTGGTTATTAGGATGTCCACACACACACACACGCACACACACACCTGCAGTAGGCATGCTCCCCCAGGCCCCTGAGGGAGGCGGCAGCCACCGTGCCCACATGGAGCTCGTCATGCAGCAGGTCCGAGTTCCACGGCAGGCAGCGGGCACCAGACACCGTGCTACCCACCACGCCGCGGTAGTCTGTGCCCCTGTTGTTATAGCACTCTGTCTCTGGTTCTGCACCACACACGTGCATACGGACATGCACGGTTGCACGCAAACACACACACAGACACACACACATACACAAACATTTGAACTGTGCCCTTTCTTTTATGTTAGAATCAGTATGAACAAGTCTTTAAAAACATTTCTGCAGACGTAAAAGACACCAGTTACAACGGGTGTGTGAGTGCAGGTTTAGAGGCTGCTCATGTCTTCACCTGTTGCCATTTATCAAGCTGCTTTCACACATACACATGCATGCATGAACATGCACGCACCCACACACATACACACATACAATGCCATTCAATGGACCTTTAAATGTTTTGATTTAATGCTTTGAGGATGGAGAATATGTAGCCATAAGTTCAATGTGTATCTTATCTGCTGTCTTCAACTTAACATATAAGCACTGCTTGATGGTGATGGTTATGTAACCCAGTATATGATCTTTGGTTAAAGGTATTTAACTATAACAAGCTGTGCTGAGCAAGCCAGAGAAAATCACTCATTTCTAGTGGACAACAGGGAATAGAATGATATCATCTAGTTTTCAGCTCACCAAAGCTGCAGTACGGTCCGCTGTATCCAGGCCTGCAGTTACACACTTCTTCACCAGTGGCTATGATCAGCCGGCATGTTCCTTCATTCTCACAGGGGTTCATACGGCACACTGGACACATCAAGACACGTCAAAACAAACTACATGAGCTTGACACCACTGGCAATAATCTCCAGTTTCATAAGAATACACCAGCTTTTTGGCAAACGTACCGATGCATGACAAGCCCATCCCAGCGTTTGCAGCATTTAACAAGTTCTTTGAAGTGCTTCCCAACTTTTTAGCATGCTGTATACGCTTAATGAGGCACAGTCGTCAAAAAAGTGTTGCTTGAAGATCCATTGCAACATCTACCAAACACACTTGTGACAGCTAGAGAGCACAGGCCCCTGTTTCCAAACCCAAGTGCTCCTATATCATCCAAGGGGCAAAATGCTCATACAAATAAGTCCTGAAACTATACAGTAAAAGCATATTCAGCCATGTTCACCAATAGGGAGAATTTCTTCAGTGAGCACTTATCTTACAGTGTAAGATAAGCAGCCTTAACGCCATAACAACAAACAGTTTCGGTCCAGGAAGCATGAAACCACCTCGCTGCCTTTCCCTTTCATGCCAGGGAATCCATTAACGCCTATGAACATCCCCCCATTGAGATGAAAGTACCTTACGGACCCACGGGGTGTGTCCCAAATGCCATTCCTGAGTCCCAGTGAGTCATATAATCTCTCTGCTCTTCCATGGCAAAGTTACACTTGTAACTATGGAGAGGTGATCAAAGAAAGGGTAGGGCCTGCCTTTCAAATCCACTGCTTACTGTGATGAGGTGATCTGCCTAAGCCTGATCACATTTGGAAATAAAAAAAAGCTATTTCGTAGCGTTTGGAGGAGACTTGATACCAGTATTCTGTGAGGTGTGAAGAAAAGTATTTGTATCATAAAAAGATGCATGGTACCCACATTGAAATTTTAGCTTATTGTCAATGACCAGAATAAAGCTCACTGAGATCAAAAGGGGTCTGAGGCAGAGTTACTTCATTTGCACATGGTGTTTAAGATATTGTAAAGACAACACCTTATCAAGTTTCATTCTCATGCCAACAAAAGAGAGGAAGAAAGAAGAGGGGGAAAAAACGACGCTGAGGGAGCTGAGCTACAATAGATGAGGGCATGTCTTACTTGTGTAGCGGACTCTCTCACACTTGATTTCCCCTGCCACACATGTGCACTGTTCCACATTACGGCGATGAATCCTTCCCCAAGACTCTCCTATGTCATAATAACGCAGGTGTACGGTTTCGTAGCACTTTTCTGCAAAGACAACACAACACATAAAAGGCAATTGGTTGAAATGTGAGAAGAGGAGGAGGAGGGGAAGAAGAGGTCAGTGGAGAATTGCAGAGCAACTAGGGGGTTGTGCTTTGTGGTGTTGAGGAGCGAGATGCTTGGCGAGGTATTTTCCACGTTAGTTTTCGTTGTTGTTGTTGTTTGTTTTAGCAACCCATCCAATCAGCAGCAGTTTCTTTGAATGCAGAGTGAATCCTCTTTGCAGATGACTCACAAATTAATGTTAATTTGCTTTCATTTTAAATCATATGTGAAGACGCATTTCTACTCCAAAGCTTTTAGTATCATTGCTATTACTGTTGCTGTTTCTCTTGTTTTTATTCTCATTTGCAATATATTATGTCTGGTTTATTATAAAGCACTTTGTAACTCTGGTTTTGACAAGTGCTGTATAAATGAAGTATTACATACGTACTTTGTTTTCTCTAAATCTGAAGCCTGATTACAGAAAGCACCAAGTCAATTAGAGTTACAAACTATTTATTTCTGTCTGCATCTGTTTTGCATTTCACTTCTCAGTTTAAAATGCATGATGCAATAAATTTTTTTAACAATGATTTTTTAACTGCTTCCTTGCTAACAAAGAAGCTCAAATGCGAGGACATAGACGTGACATGTACATTTGGGAGGCGACGTGTTTTGAGGGATGATTTCCACTTCCTCTTGTGGGTGTCAAGTGACTGTCAGTAAGTAGAGCATAAAGTAATCCAAACACAGACAAAACCAAACTAAAGCCTCATATTTACTGTGATGGGTTGTCTCGCCTGAGCAATTTCCAAATCTGTGGAAGTTGTTTTTCATGATGCACAAAAAATGAAACAGCAGATGGCCTCTTCTGAAGGTAGGAAATTGAGCCCTAAAATCTCCAGCTATGCTGATTATGTGAGTGGCTCCACCAGAAGTAATATAAAAAAAACAGAGGGGCAACCTAGAGGACTGGCACAAACTTAAAAAAAGACACAGGATAAACCTTTAACTACTAAATCATGAAGGCAACCTACTCTCCTGACACAGCCTCCCGGTGAAGCTCTCGGGACACGTGCACTCAAACGACCGCCTGTGTGGGACCAGCGTGCAGATGCCACCGTTTTGGCATGGGTTCACCTGACACGGATCTGTGATTCTTCTGGATGTGTGGACAAAAACTGAAACACATCAACACACAAACACTTAAGGTATTAAAGGCAAAATATTCATATGGATGAATTTGCTAATTGTATATTGTCCTGATCACATATTTGGATAATGTTGTTTTGTGAACTTACCATCTGGTTGAGTTATCTCAGGCGCACAGTAGTCCCACTGCAGGTCACGATCAAAATTATGCGTAAGAGAGCACCTAT
>OMLB01064854.1:5829-16012 GCA_900302555.1 Myripristis jacobus | reverse complement strand
TCCAATTTTGGTGAGCTCATGCAAATTGTAGCCTCATTTTCCTATTTTTAGTGGAGTAGAGTGGTACCCGGTGGGGTCTTCTGCTGGTGTAGCCCATCCGCCTCAAGGTTGTGCGTGTTGTGGCTTCACAAATGCTTTGCTTCATACCTCGGTTGTAATGAGTGGTTATTTGAGTCAAAGATGATCTTCTATCAGCTTGAATCAGTCGGCCCATTCTCCTCTGACCTCTAGCATCAACAAGGCATTTCCGCCCACAGGACCGCCGCATACTGGATGTTTTTCCTTTTTCAGACCATTCTTTGTAAACCCTAGAAATGGTTGTGCGTGAAAATCCCAGTAACTGAGCAGATTGTGAAATACTCAGACCAGCCCGTCTGGCACCAACATCCATGCCACGCTCAAAGTTGCTTAGATCACCTTTCTTTCCCATTCTGACATTCAGTTTGGAGTTCAGGAGATTGTCTTGACCAGGACCACACCCCTAAATGCATTGAAGCAGCTGCCATGTGATTGGTTGATTAGATAATTGCATTACGGAGAAATTTAACAGGTGTTCCTAATAATCCTTTAGGTGAGTGTATATTGTCCTGATCAAATATTTGGATAATGTTGTTCTGTGAACTTACCATCTGGTTGAGTTATCTCAGGCGCACAGTAGTCCCACTGCAGGTCACGATCAAAATTATGCGTAAGAGAGCACCTATGACAGCGCAGACAGTCACTTATACACTCAGACCATAGACAACAGTCACCAGCCAGACACCCTGATGACAAACTAGATCATGAAATCATATGAACCTGCAAGTAACGGCAAGCTGATTGTGAGTTCTGCCAGTTTGATGTTAAAGATAGAGTTCACCCAAAATAAAAAGATATGATCCCACTTATCTCTTGTACGGTCTATATATCCACATAGTTTCTGTGTGATTTGGCAAAATTTCCAGTCAGCTGTCATCTTCCCCGTCTCCCCGAGGTTTCCTGGGAACTATTTCCTGCTGAAGAACACCAGTAAGCTGTATGTACCTGTCCTCGAGCATTACGAAATCAGGGTGACTTGATAGCTACAGTCTGCCAATGTTCTTTGGCGGTAAATGGTTCCTGATGAAACGTTTTGCCCTCGAGGGCTGCAGATTGTGACAGGTGTCCGTATCGTTGTTTTCAGAAAGAGATGTCGCCGCTGCGTGTCTCACATGTGAACTTTTGATGGTCTGAGCCCCACAAAGCAAAACCCAACCAGCCGCCTTGTATTAGGGGAGACGGGAAAGATCACCATATCACACTGAAACCATCTGAATGGATACACTGCACTAGGGCTAAATGGGTACATATTTTTTTTTTTGTATTTTGAATGAACTGTTCCTTTAAGAAAAAAAGAAACTCTCATCCATCATCTCCAGATAACGATGATTTATTTTCTCAGTCATCTTTTGATTCACTTGACATCATAATACGTCTGCGCCACTCATTTGATCAGCGTGATGGAATCATTACCTGAGATAGTGATCTATCAATTAGGTCATGAGCGTGCGCACACACACAAGCACACACTCACACTCACTCATATCTGTTGTTGGTGTGTTGTAGCAACTTTCTGGATTAACTGTGTAGGAGGACGATGGGTCTTGGGCCACATATAATTACAGCCGTATTGCTCCAACTTGCTGACACCCACTCTTTTTGTTTTTTTTTTCTTTAAACACCCGGGTCACACCCCGCTGGAGTGAGGAGTGTCAGTTGCCTCTGCAACCTCAAAAACCATTTAGCGGTTATGTTGTTTGTTTTCCACAACAGGAATCCAATAATAACAAGATGATGTTTCTGTGCTACAATTTAAAGTAACAGGCAAGAAACTAAACTATTAATCCTTAAGTTTATATAAGAAAACAGGGCTAACACTTTAAGTCATGTGGCCCTGAAAATGAATAAAAAACTGTCGGCCGTGATCGCACTGTAACGTATCATTCTGGTTGTGAAAACCAAATCAACACAAGGCACACGAGCAGTTTAGCAATGGGCAATTTGCGAAAGTCAATTATGTCATTAGCTCGTTAAAAATTGCATTATGTTTCTTGATTACACTGTAGAATGAATCCCCAGCCCCTGAGAGCGGTAATTAATGTAATTAGGTGCAACTACCCACCCATGTTACATGCTGAATCAGCATATGTTGAATGGAGCACAGCCATTATTGCAATATCAAATAGGAAATGACATCTGTTATGATATATGTTGATTTGAGGTAATGGTTTGATTTGTCAGGTCAGATCACAGGCGATGACACAATAAATCCTGTAAGAGGGTGACGGAGACCAGCCAAGGGTCTGTGGTTTGTGGTTTGTGTGTGTGTGTGTGTGTGTATGTGTGTGTGTGTAAAACAACAGCATGACTGGGCATCCCTTCTTTGTGAGTTGTCTCGTCTAATGCAAGAGTGTGGTAACTTTATGTGATTATGTACACAGGTGTACAGCGGAAGTGTTTGTTTCTGTATCCAAAACAGTAGGGAGCCAACCAAGACCGACTCACCAAGGTCTCGGGGAGCTGATGGTGATGCACTGATGATGAATCCTTCCACCCTGACGAAATGGGAATTTACATTCTTTGCCGCTGGTAGTGAGAACTGGAGAAATAGGAGAAAAGACAAAAACAAAAACAAAAAGTGAGTTTCTCGCCGTCTGTCAGGTGTGTCACTGAACCTTAACTCAACACAGCTGGGCGCAAGACTCAAAACAATGCAACAAATAACTCGTCTCAGAAACATTTCTCCATAGTTTGGGGGTAGGTATGTTATAAGGGAGCGTGTCTTTTTTTCCCCCCCATACCTCACACACAAAGAATCCTTTGAATTTGTCTGTGGCTCAGATCCTGGACATGATCATGTTCTATTGCAAAGGAGGCCCAAGGCGGGTGCGACAATAAATCTCAATTCCTCCAGACAGCTAAATCATTGCAGCTTTGTAAGGGGATTAAACACATGCACTTCGATGCATGCTTCAGCTTGGTGCAGCATCAAAAACACAACTGTTATTGAGTGATTGCATCTTAAAGTGTCACTCAATTTTCTACTAATTGCACATGATTTATGCTTGGGTTTTTTTTTTAGGTGAATTACATAGCCTACCTTTGCGACTGTCCCTGTTTGGATCTTGATTAGTGATCACTGCTTCATATCCAGGCAGTATTATCCGCTGAAATCAGGGAGGAAAAGTTAGTCCACTGTGTCCTCGGCAGTAGTTCAGCACACACTGGCGCACCCAAATTGGATATCCCAGTCCAAGATTTGCACAGATGTGTGATCACAACGGGGTGATTAAAAACTTACCGTCCGTGCACTGAAGACACAAGGGAGAAAAAGTAAAAGGAAGTATGCCATCCTCAACTTCTGCCTTGAGTGGCCCCTGCTATCATGACAAAACTCATAAGCGCTCATTTCCTGAACTCGGAGAGGGTCTCTCTCTCTCTCTCTCTCTGGCTGTCACGTTATATCTGGGAGCTTCAGAGTCCTCAGCCTGCTTTTGGTCATAGGAAACGTGGGAAACCCTGCAAGTATTATCCTGTCCCTCACAAATTCACGCTGTATTGAGTAAACCCGTTGCGTCATTAGACTTGTCTACCCTAAGACATCCTATATCCCGTCTGCTGTCCGTCCACAGGCTCTGCGGACGCCCACGACTTAACGAGCAACTCACCGAGAGAGGAGAGCAAACTTTTCGGAGGAGAGGGGGAGGTGATGGTGCAGGGGCACTCCGTGTAACGCGTTACTATTCCCGGTACAAGTAACGTTACTGGACAGGTCAATTTTTATTAATGCCGAAGTACAAGCTACACCGTATTATACGAGGGAGACACGCCAGAAGTAAGAGGGGAAAAAATGAACTACCAAGTGCCATGTTAGCAAAATTACTGCATGTTTTCCACTAGCTTTCCTTTTTGAAGTTACCATTTAGTTCCCAAAAGTTCATGACAAAAAAAAAAGTCCAGTGAGCCTTGGAGTCAGTCCATTTCATCGACGAAAAAGGCTTAGTCCAAAGTTTGTGTAGCTTAAAGAAGGAAAATGTCCATGTCTTGCGTTGTCTTTTTGTAAACCCTAAACGTCCATCCAGAATATTCCGCCGCATTAACAGTCCACACCGTGACAGTTAGTTAACCAATCAAAATACAAGGCGCCGGTATCCAATTACAATTAGGCTCGTTCTCCAAACTCACACAGAGCTCCGCTGTCATGACAAGTTACTTTGTGGTGCACAGGTAAATTAACCTAACCAGTAAGTGCTTTGTGGAAAAATAATATAATGAACAATGTAACAGCTACTTCCAAGGAGAGTTAAGTTATAGCATTGCTTTTGAAATTAATATTTCTTTCTGTTTTGTTTAATGAGTGGCCCAGCTGGTCACCTGGTTCAGTGGTCAGCTGTGTAATCTCACAACATGAATGTCCTGGATTAAAATGGTCCTTGTCCTCCTATGTGGAGTTTGCCTGGTCTCTCCCTGTGTTCATCTGCCCTCCCTCCTGCATCCCCTCCAAAAAAACAAAAAAACACAAACAGATAAACTTGAGGCTCGGCCATAGTGAATGAGTGGATGAATGTGTGTGTGTTGTAGTATGGTATATGACATACACCCGGTGCTGTCAGCATTCCAGCAGTGACATGCTGCGTCAAGAAAAACTCCTCGGTCCCATAATCTAACCCCTAATTTTCAGCAGCTGAAAAAATCTCTCTCCAGATGCTGGGCTGGGAAACACAAAGAGAGGGCTGGACAAATAAAGAGCACTTTTCCTCGGGTTACGTTGCCCCCAGGTCATTTCAGTCTGTCTGGAAGGAGGAGATTGTTCAACGATGATAACTAAAACTGTTAATTATTGCCAGTTCTGACTAACTTGGAAAACGCTGGGCAAATAGCTGGGCAAAGGAGAGAATCCAGGAATGTGACAGTCTTACATAACACAGTGCAACCTACAACACAGGGGTTTTCTGGGCTTTGTCTTTCAAGCCTATGGTTTGCCCCTCTGTCTTGGCAGCTTGCAGGTTAAACTGTGGGTGTCTACATTTCCTGTAGAGGGATGCAGAATGTCTTAAAGTATTCAAATCTGATGACGCAGCAGGTTTATCCAATACAACTTTAATTTGAGAGGGACATGATCATACTTGCAGGGCTTCCCCACATTTCCTATTACCAAAAATGGTTCTCATGATCTTCACAAGTTGTCATTGAGGTTAATGCAAAACTACAACGTGTAATTAAAGTAAATGCAATCTGGGAAAAGTTGACTTTGATTGCCTTTGATTGAGTCAGTGGGCAGATCATGTGTGGGTGGAAAACAGGTGGCGGATCCAACCTGCCCACCAGTATCGAGGTAAATGTTTCAAGCGCACCTGGATGCAGTGGTGCAGCAGGAAAGTTTCACTATGCATCTCTGAAAAAAAGCCAATTTGTTGTTTGATAAACCCCCAAAAATGATGTTCCCAAGTATTAGTAGCACTTATTGCAGGTAGCACAAACAACTAAACAAGTTCTAGTGAATAAACAACTTTCAGTGAAGTCATGCAGAGCAGCCAAATGTAACGCAACACCAAGTGGAGCTCCGTCCCTGTGTGCAGGAAATGGTCCAGTCCAGCTGCAGGTCTCTGGCAGCACGCCGCTCCAACTCTTTGGTCCAGCAGAGAAATAACAGCCTGTGAATAATACCTTGAGGTTCAACACACGGTTATGTTTAACTCCTAATAGAGGCAGTGGATTGACATAAATTGTAATATATTCTATAGCTTTATAGCCGTATAGCTTGTAAATTAGCATATAGTGGCATGGTTTGTAAACATGGCAGGAACTTATAGCAATATAAAAATGGATGATGCATATTGTGTAAATGTGTTTTAACATTGTGTTAATCCATAACTGTCTATGCTGTAGGCCGGCAGATTAACAGTGAAGAGTGTATATCTGTGAACAGAAAAGTCGTTCTTATACAGCTTCCCATTGGACTAACTAGTCAATGAAATAATAGTGAAATTAAAATATTCCTCACAGCTCCCAGTGTTTCCCAGAGCCCGAGAACTGCTAATCTCAACAATTTAATGCTCAATATAAACCAATTATCTTTTCATATCAGGGCCTCTGGGGCAAAATAATTTCAAATGGGGGCCCACAGCTCAATAAAAGCCAACTTGGGGGTCAGGAACATGAAAAAGTTTGAAAAACCCTGAGCTAGAGGAGTTATTAATTGATTGTTAATTAATAGTAAAACCACATATTTCCAATTAATTGTGTAATGTGTCACTATAATTTTGATGCTTCTTTGCATGTCATTATATTGCTTGTGCTCCAGCTCTGCTTTCCCTTCCATGTTTGTGATAAAGTCCAAGGGCTCACCGCTGCATGTTGGAAAAGCTGAGGCAACAGGCAGACAGCTGGTTAGAGGCAGAACATTTAAACTGCAGCAGCGGCTCTGTGAACTGACCTCATCCAAATAAGAAGTTTATATATATAATTCTGAGGGAAGTTTTGTTTTCATCCTTGTTTGTTAGAAAGATGTAGCAGAAAGTTACCAGTGGATTTGGCTGAACTTGACAGATGGCCCTTGGCCCAAGAATCAGTCGATTATGATTATGGTGGTGATCCAGAAGTGGAATTGCCATCATTAGAGGATTATCTTGTTTTCTGTTTTTGTTTTTTTTTTAGCCAGAACAGTTACGCTGTGTTCAAGAGGAAGGTCTTAAAATCTTTGGCTTCCTAGTCAGTTGCTAAACA
Source organism: Myripristis jacobus (assembly GCA_900302555.1). Classification (NCBI taxonomy): domain Eukaryota; kingdom Metazoa; phylum Chordata; class Actinopteri; order Holocentriformes; family Holocentridae; genus Myripristis; species Myripristis jacobus. Next base: position 9,268 of record OMLB01064854.1, on the reverse strand, counting down.
GTGTTGCATTCAAGTGCTCTGGGTATGTCAAATCCGGAAGAGAAACAATGACCAAACAAAAAAAGGATACAAGTTCAAAGTTGCAGAATTGTTCAGCATTGGTGGACGTTTGTGCTCTACTTAGTGCCATCATCATATAGTGCACTTGTGATAATTTGTGCTGTCTTGCAGAAATTTCACCCCACTAACCGTTTGGGCTCAGGCCCAGAATCCCTCAGTTAGACCCTGTAGACTGCCTGTGGTCTGAGCAGAAACTGGGGAAGTGGGCAGCCTGGTTATTACGTACTAATGATGAAATGACTGGGCCAAGTGTCCTAATTAGCATGTGCCTGGGAAGCCTTGCTGTGACTCATTACCTTGAATTGTGCGAGGAGATCCTCTGCTACCTCTTGTAACGCACATTGCACACATACCAGCCGAAATCCCATTTTAACCAAAGACCAAATCGGCACATAAGACGGCTACACCTTAGCGAGCACCTAAGCACACGGTTACGATATGAAAAGAGGCTGCATTGCAACACTGGACACTTCCCCTTCCCCTCTCACATTTCTCATCCTCACTAATGCACCAGCTGAATCAGACAGCTGGGGGGTAAACATTTACACAGCATCCACATGTCCTCGCTTGCTTCACGATTGACTTAAAAGGTTAAGGGTGGGATGGCAAGAATTTCCCTGTTGCCAGAAATTATACAAGATGACTCCACTATTCTAAAAAAAAAAAAGGAGTTTCAGCCGTTTGAATTATAGCCATCAATGCTTTTTAATCATTTTAAATTTTGAACAACCAAGTAAAATGCCACTGAAAACCACAGAAGCTGAAATTACAGGCAAGAAAGTACCATCATCATGTAATCACTGTAAAACATAGGAAGACGATATAACGAGGAAATAGTGAAATACCCAAGAAAACTGTGATTAGCTTCCCTTATGATCCTACAAACAGAGTACTGTCCCAACAATGTGAACTGTATGGCTTCCTTCATGGCTGTCTTCAGTATAGCATGGCTCACCACAGGAACTTATTTTACAGGGCAAACTTCTTGATTCTTCATAGCTTTGTGCGTAATTATTGAACTATATCATAACATAACAAAACAGATCAGTATCCCAAAAAATTACAACCAGAACTAAAAACTAACAGAACAGGAAGATGCCAGAAATCTCCAACAAATATACAACATCTATAACCGTAAGATTGGTTTTTGGAGTGGAAATCGACAGCTTCAGTACAGGCAGTCCCTTTGCTCGTCTGATTCTCTTTCAGAAGACAGTGCGTCAGGCTTTAAAAGTGCAGGAGTGGCGTGGGGTTCCCTTCAGACAATCGTTGCCTTGTAAAGGTCCGTCTTGGGGTCTTTGCCCTCTGGCGGGTTGCGGCCGTTTTGGGGCATCTGGGCGTTCCTCATCTTGCTCTGGCACTGCCGCAGCTCGGCCACGTAGCCCTGGAAGCTCAGGCTGAGCTCGGAGTCCTCTCCCTGGGACGAGCTCAGCATCCCCTCCTCCAGGTGGACGCCCTCCACGTCCATCACCTCCTGACCGGCCTGGGAGGGGTCGGCTCCACCGGTCGGGGATTTGGTTTGGGAGCTTACTGCGTCTCCTTTTGCCTCTGTGGATGGGAGAGAGGAGAGACAAGGGGAAATTAATAATATGCTTTGGGGGTCCAAGATGTTTGTTTTATGGAAAGAAACCATAACAACTAAAGAATGGTCAGTTAACTTGGATTTGTTGAACACGTCTGCACACCGAGTATGGACACAATAAAAATCCAGTCTCATTCATATTCAAGTTTTACTTCCTCTTTATGAATCTTTGACTCACATGGGTCCATGGGTGACACAGCACTGAATTCTCATTATAATACATGACGGCTAGAAGTCTAAGGGACTAATAAACTTCGAATGATCTCAGAAATGGAAATTGTCAATCATCATACGGCTGCATGTGCATTTTGGTTTCTTTGCATCGCTTGAAAGAACACACCACTTTAGTATATTTGTGTAATCTGTTGCTGCGGAGAGCCGTTGTCGAGACATGCCTCATGACACAATTGTTTCCGCCGCAAATCTGCTGAAACTGTCTGGACAAATCACAGGAAATGATTGTCAATATGATCAGATGTGACTCGTTCATTGCTTTACTGGCATCATGCTATGTCACCACTGCGGGATATTTCAGCATCATCCTTTGTATTTCGATTTAGATGGACTACAGAGCAGCATTACCCAAGCAACAAGCCCCGCGACGGGTTTATAAAACATTAACCTCCACGTTTCGAGAGGGTTTGTTGTGCACTTGGACTCCCACGGTCACCCGCTTATGCAAGTGTGTGCGAGGGGGGCTAAAGCCAGAGTTTCTGGGATGCTGGCATTAGCGTTCTGATGACTGATAAACTCTCCACTTCTCTCCTGAACCCGGTGGCCCCCTAGACTCTAAACACAGAGTCCTGAGTGAGTCAAACACAGCGCTCCAACACACACAGACCCTCTGAACTCCGCTGGCTGTGATTCACCGCTGTTCAGGACTGATGTAAACACAGCCCGAGAGTTCCTGCAGCTGACCTTACACAGACCTACAGCAAAATGACAGTATTGCTGGCATGACTGCATGGCTTTCACTTGAAACAGGCATCCTCTAGTCGCTCCGATGTCAAGTTCAAGGACTGTTCAGCGAGTTGCAGGGTTTTATGACGTAATAAATAAAGAGTACCGGGGGCAGGTCGGACACTGGGAAACTGATCAAAACTAAATCAAGTAGCCCTTGTTTGTCGCTGGAACCAGCAGCTCTGTAGCTCGCTCTGTCTGTCGGTCGTGGGTTAATTGGAGCACACAAGTTTCCCCACCCTTTCGCGGCCACAGTTTTCACCCGGGGAGGCTGGACCCTGGAGGTCAAGTGTGTGTTACTTCCAAATAGATTCACAGACTTGCACAAGATTTTGCGGAAAGGTTGGTCACGAGCCAAAAGACAGCTGATCAACTGTGTGTACCAACTAGGCTGAAAGGGGGCGTGGCAGTGGGAGTGGCCTATGACAAAAAGGCACATAACTTCTAAACAGATTCATGTAACATGGCCAAACTTTCTCGACAAACACACAGATAGACAGACATGCACATGCACACAGACACTTGCATCGGTGATGGTTTGGTGTGTGAATGCATAAATGGGTGGATGCATGCACACACCTGGTCCCATAATCACATAATTTGCGCTTGCTTTTTTCTTCATCATCTCATCAAGTCAGGAAATTGCTTACTTTTAAAACTTTAAGACTGCTGCCATATCAAAGCAAACGAAAAGTTTCAGTCCAAAATGCTACGTAGGCCTATCAGATATGAAAAAGAATGCTGTGAGAAATTTATCAGGCAATATTTGATAAAAACAAAAATGATCCTGCCCTAAAAAAAAAAAAAAAAAAAAAAAAAAAAAAAAGAGAAAACCTT
>OMLB01064851.1:9683-27499 GCA_900302555.1 Myripristis jacobus | reverse complement strand
ACAGGGGTTCAAGGCTAGCCAGATTTCCCAAAGCCCTCTAACATAGCCGGCTGTTTCTCTTCACAGTCCCAGCCACCAGAGAATAACAACTGTGGATGCAAGAGCAGAGAGACACAAGAGTGAGAGACACGACAATAGGAGAAGACAGAAAAGAAGGATAGGGTGGCAGTGGAGTTGGTGGGGAGGAGGAGAGGCGAGAACAGGAGAGGAAGAAAAGACAGCGAGATTGGGCTGGAGGAGACAGGGAGACACCACGGAGTGAAAAGATAAGGAGCAAGAGAGAGAATTAAAGGTGAGGGGAGGGAAGGAGTGAGTGAGTGACACAGCCGTGTATCTTCTGCCGGTGACAGCAGGTAAGGGGAGCAGGTGTTAAATATTAAAACGACTCAGCAGAGAGCCTGGGCAAATGGCCCCTACAGATATGGGACATCCCAGGCTGCGACACACAAAGATACACCCCTCCCACGCACACATATACACCCACACACACATAAATATACAGACATCCAGGGCAGCATCCCACCACAGTAGCAGAGCAAAGCAGAAAGAACATGCATGTTTAATTTACAACCTTCCATTTCAGCATGTTCATGTTCTTATCCTACACACTGTGACCCCCAACCCCCACCCTCCATCCCCCGCACACCAGCAGGAAGACGAGAGAAGAGGTGAACAAGGGAGGTGGGGAGTGAGCGAGCACATATGGGGTGAGGTAAAGTGAACAACATTTCTTATTTCCCAAAGCGGTCCCTCTGTAATGGAAGTGCAACATTCCAAAGTAATCTTGTTCCTCTGCTGGGCCCCGGGGCCCATGCCTCCCCCGCCCCCCCTCTGCACAGCGCCTCCGTGTTCCCTAAACATGTCTCCCTTTTTTGCAGTGCAGCAGCACACCACGGGCTGCTCCATACTGAAATGCACTGTTTGGGATGAGGAGGGAGGGATGGGGAAAGAGCAAAAGACAAAGAGGGAGAGAGGCAGAGAGAGAGGGAGAGAGGGAGAGAGAGAAAGAGAGAAAGAGTGGTCCACTGATGTATCACAGGACTGACCCAGGTGACACTGACTGAACGAATTAATCAGTTTTCACACAGAAACAATGGGCTCGGCAAACCCACATGGGTCAAGTAGCACTCCGGATTGTTCAGTAGCTAAAATTCTTAGATTTTTTTTTTTTTTTCTTTTTAGCTCTGATGCAGTCGGGGTAGAATTCATTTTGAACATTACCAGTTCTGGCAGAGGTACAGGCAGAAGTACAGTGTAGGCAAAAACAAACAAGGAAAAGCAAAAACATTCATGAAGCCGGCGAGGCTTCCAGGGTTTGTCCCAGGCTAATAGATCAAAGTTTCAATTTGAATCACATACAATAAACAAAGCCTAGTTATGCATGTATGCATTTGTTTATATAAATATACTTATTCTTTCATTAATTCATTTATTTGTTTAGTTAGTTATTTGCTCCCAACACAATAATGTGTGAATGTGTGCATGTGTGCGTGTGTGTGTGTGTGTGTGTGTGAATGTAGCCCATCTAAATTGATGACGACTGGGAATGTTTTAAATAACCTCTGTAACTGCTGTGCATTTATCAGAGTTGTCTGAACTAAAACATTGTGAGCAACCAAACTAACAATGCCTCTCAGCTTACACTACAAAATGCCTGGCTGACTATTTATTGATTGCTTGTGTTCCTGGGATGTGTTTTGTCCTTATTTAAAGTAGGCAGGAGGACTTTTCTTATTTACAGAAAAGGCCTGCGGGAAAAACTGCAGGGGGACGGTTAGTTGCGGGTTACACACATATACACGCTCATGCTCACACCTGGGAGCTGCCAAGAACAACAGCAGTCTTGTACAGCTGACCACTGAGCAGCTCCATTAGAGCAGCTGGGGGTGAAGTGCTTCATTTAAGGGCACATCAGGAGTAGCTGGTGAAGGAGGGGGAAGTACAATTCATTCACTTACCCCCCCATGATATACTTAGCTGGGGGTTCATACCAGTGACCCTCTGGTCACAACCTCACTCATGCTACAGCTGCCCCCTGTCTATCTCCCTCCTGTCTCCCTCTCTTTTTCTCTGCCTTTTTCTCTGTTTTTTTTTTTTTTTCTCACACACACATACACAACCAATGCACCCTCCATCAACTATTACTTCAAAAGGCTGCTGTGCTGCAGCAGTTATTGGTTCCTGTGTTTTGGCTGCTGTGCCCGAAGAGATTTTAAAGGCTAAAGAACCGGTTGTGTTTTTATCAAAGCTTCTTCAGTCAGTCTGTCAGTCGGCGAGGTCTACCGATTCAGTACCAGAGAGGGAATTCAGTGAAGAAAGAGACATACAACTCCAGCTTTGCATTGATCAGCACACCAAACTATAACAAGTGCCCAGTTTTACAGGATATCGTTGCTTCTTTTTTCCTTTAAAAACTAGGAATCTGTTTCTCTGGCTTATTAGCCATCAATCCAAACATTTGTGTCATTGATTTAACCAACATTTAGCAGCTTACCCCACCACTTAGCTCTGGTTCTACTCTAGAGAGAAAACTAGACATCTAAAAGGATCTGACAAGGCAACACTGACAGGAAAAAAAGCTTCCAATACCACAGAATATGTCTCAAGGTGTGTTCACTATATCAACATCTTCAGACAGTTTAAGTTTGAAATTTTAGTGAACTACTTTTTTACTGAATTGTGTCCAATTACAAATGGGCACAAAGTTTACAGAAACTTAGAAAATACAAACATAACATATTTATCAAATGCTCATTTTTTTCTTATACCCACCAGCTGAAGACATATCTTTCAAGTGGGAGCTTTGGAAAGGACTATATTTGAGTGGATTGAGGGGCTTTGCAATTTTTCATGCTGTAGCCCATCGGATTGCTTTGGATTGTGTCAAGCATTTTGGGTGGACTGAGTTGCTAAATACGTAATCTGTGAATGAAACGAGTGTACGAACTGATTGCTAGCACACCAGGACATTAAAAAAAAAATACAGTGTAGGTTGAAAAGAATTATCCTTTAACATTTAGAGCTGGCTGAGAGCAGGGATTACAACAGCCAAATCTCACTCTCCCAAACATGCACACTGTGGATTCAGGAAAGTAGGAGTAGGTTCAGTACTTGTGTGTGTGTTTGTGTGTGTGTGTGTGTGTGTGTGTGTGTGTCTGTGTGCGCATGCACACTCACATTTGTGCCTACACATGCCTGTGTGTCATAATCACTCACCTTGTCGGCCATAATCATAGAGGATCCTCCGTGGACTCCCAGGACTGGAAGTTGTGTCTGAACGGACAGGAAGTCAAGGATCTGGGCAATGGCCTCCTGATCAGTGCCATCAGCAAACACAATGCCATGGAGACGCGTGCGTGACAGAAGTTCACACACCTTGAGAAACAACAAAACAAACTCAGATGTCACTCTGTGTCTGTGTGTGCATGAATCGTGTGAGAGTTTGGAATTAAAAACTGGCATTGGTATGGAGCGCGAGTATAACAGCACTGTGTGTGCGCGACTCACCTGTGTGATCACAGACTTTGGGTCTGTCTGGTTGATCCTCAGTGTTACCACGTTGATGTCAAGAGCATCATCGGGACGCCGAGGCGGGCGTAGTTCCTGATCGGTAACAGGGCGTGTCTGTCCCAAGATCACACCCACACTGAGCCCTGGAGGCTTCTGGGACGCCACAGGCACCATGATGTGGGAGAGTAGGAGCACCATCCAGCCCACTACACCCATCATACCCTAAACACACAAACACAAACAGAGTCATTGTGTGCACAGGCAGTAGAAGCTATCCCAGATCTCTACTTCACTGTCTGTCTTTATTTGAACATAAACAGTGCCAGTAGGCAATTCTAACAGAAAAGAGCCAGCTATGAATATATAGAATAACCCTGAAATAAACACAATCTGATTTAACTGATAAGGCGGAAGTATTTATATTGCTGTAAGTATAAAATTGTCTGTACTGATCAATAACATTCACTGTGATACAAATTTGTTTTTTTAAAAAAGAAGATATAAATAAAATTTCAAAATCTTAACCCAGTTCCTGTCTAAGCTGAATCCAAGACCCTGTTCCCAACTTCTGCTTAGACTATGTCTACCTTTTTCCTGTAATGTGAGCAGATCTGAGAGAGGCAGATGAGTAGAGGAAATGCAGTGTGAAACGCCTCGGGCTGAATGAGGGCTAATGAAACCATGATGCGAATGCTACGTTGCATCTCAGCCAATTTCTTACACCACCACAGTCCAGCAGAGCTGAAAAACACCCCGGGAGGAAACCATCACATCCACAAAATTAACCTACTGTGTCTGTATCACTTCACCCACCCCCCTTCCCTTGTTTTCCAACTTTGCATCTTTGTCTGCTAATCATTTTCATCCACTTCACTCATTTCCTCTCAATCTATTTGATGTTTTTCTCTGTCCCTCTTTCCGCCTTCCATATTCTGCCAATCTGTCTTTCCGGCAGGGTAAGTGTGTGTATCTGATCCATGTCATCTCACACCCGGCCTAATCAGGCCAGTTAGTCAGTCAGTACTTTCCCAGCTTGCTCTCTCTGCCCTGGTGCCCATAGACTAGCCTGCAGCTCCAGCAGCACTTAGCATACGCCGCTAAATCACACACCGCTACACTCCTGTCCCAGGGAATTAGTGTCAGCCCCCACCAATGGGACAAGATTACACTAACTTTCCCTGGAGTTAGCATCAGAGCTTCCACAACTAGGAGCCACTAGGAGTCTGCTGTGCCACCGCTTCCAAAATCGTTAACGTCAGCGTAAGTCTGGGTCACTGAATGTATTTGCCGTTTTATAGAATTTGCATTTGTGCACAAAAATCACATCCGCCGACTGCAACAATTAGCTTTAAAAAAAAAAAAAGAGATGCCATCAGGGGACTCTGTCTTAAGTTTCCTTCGGTGTTAGCATTTATGCAGATATTTCAGGTCCACTGGAAAATAAAGTTTCTTAATAAAGCAATAATAATCTAATTGTCTGGTATCCTATCACCATGCAATTTTTGCTATTTACACCAATTTACTGATGTAAAAAAAAAAAAAAAAAGAAAAACTTTCAGATGGACTGAAAGGAGCCCTTTTTTTGTTCTTGGTAATTATGCCTCCTCAATTCCAGACCATTGTCTTCAAGCCAAAAAGCTAGTCCTCATCACAGATGTTTTTATTGTTCTGGGTAAATTTCAGTCTAGATTTGTAAAAATGAAGTCTCTTTCAAATCTAGCAACAATAGACCCAGTACTCAAATGTGTGATGGCATTAAGAGGCCCTCAAGCTGCTACAGTGTCAATGAATAAGAGAACGCCTTTGTACACTTTGTGACATTACCCAGGGTGATTTTCCATGGATATGAGCACATTTTCTGGTTCACAAACGTTAGCCCTACTATTAAGCAAAGCTCATGTGGGTGTAATTGCTGAAATGTTCACAATTTCAGTCTTTCATTCATCGCCAATGGAGCAGCTCAAGATAGTGTCTCTGAATGACATCACAGATTAGGCTCTTGGTTATTTGGGAGAGAGATGCTCATGTACATCAATATTAATGAAACTGGCCAAGATCATTGGAATAACATGTAAATCCTGTTAGAGGCTGCAGATGCAATCACAAAATACCTTCAGTATTAAGCAGCACAGCATTAAGAAAAGCAAACCATTAACACCCACTGTGAACCCCCAGCCGCCTTTTGTTAAATGCATGTGTGCAAAAAAGAAAAAACTATATTCATTTCACATTTTTATTTAACATTTTTAACCGTCCACATGAACCGACCCAGTTTTTTTTTTTCTTTTTTCTAAAAGATGTCACAGAGGGGTGAGGATCATCCGCTTGGGGTTGAGGAGACTGGGGTTCATTTGAAAGTGTTTTAATAATTTCTTGAGATAGCTGTGCAGTTGTTAAGGCTCAGTGTGTTACCGGTATCCACCCACCCAGACAACGTTGTTTGCTGTCTTCACTCAATACCAGCAGATGGAGGAAAGGCTGTGTTTTGACATACTATCATATTTTTTTATTTGTTTAACATGATGTAAGTTCCATTCCTGCTTGACCTTTCTAAAACCCTCTGCCAGCTCCCTCAGACACAGTCTTTTAACAGCCTGACAGCCTTTTCTCCACATCAAAATTTCAGCAACGCAGAGAAAACGGGAAGGTGGGATGGGAGGAGTGGAGGGGACTCTTTGGACACAATTTTATGTTTTATTGCATGCTTTCCTCTATGCATTTGCATGTGAGTGTGTGTGCCTGTTGAGCCAGGGGAACACAGAATGTCCATGAGAGTTTTGTCATTCATATTTTATTGGTAATAAATATGAATAAACAAGGAGGACTCTGCCAAGTGCTGGAGAAGACACACGCCCTCATCCACCGGGGAGCTGCATTGTGTGCGTTTGTGTTTTTGTGTATGTCTTTGTGTCTGTGCGTTTGACTGTGTGCATTTGTGTGTCTGTGTATGTGAACCTGAAGAAAGACAGAGAACTCCTCTTGAGAGAAAAAGAAGAGAAAAAGTGAGGGCAAAGAGCAGGGAGGGCATGGGGAGGAAGTTTGTGAAGCACTGTCAAGACAGTGAGTCTAAAGTGGTTCCTGCAGGATCACTCTAACATGGGAGAGCAGGGGGGAGGCCATGTCGTGAGGTGGCTTGATGAGCCCTGTCATATTCCACTTTTTAATCGCATTTTATTGCAGCAATAGCGTTCATTGTTGAAGATGATTACAAAGCTCATGGGGACCACTGTGTGTGTGTGTAGTGTGATGTTGATGCTTTTAACACACATGCACACACACTTGCATGCGCACACACTTTTAACTGTATCATGACAAGCTAAGCTTAGACCCTTCCAATGATCCAGAAGTGAATTTTAAATAACTGAAATGAACCGAAATAACAGAACACGGCCATATTCAATTATGACTGGTAGATCTTGATAGACAATCTGATGTAACAACAGAAAGCAAATTCTCTCTCAGTTCATAGCAAAAACATGTTTAAAATCAGAAGCTGTACTCATTCTCATGCAGGACAAGTGCACCAAACTCTTACATAATCCATTATTTATGAAAGTGGAGACAGTTGTTAATCTACCAAATTTCTTCCGCAGACTCAGTGGTGCTTTACTAAGTAAGTCAAACTACAGTACAGTGCGCTGCGTAAAGTTACATGAATTTTCGTGAATTGAGATGTGCACACACATTTGGCTGCTCCTATTTAGGATTGGCCTATTTAACACGCATACAGAGGATTTGGGGGTGCCTTGGATTCCACACGGCTTTATTCAAAACTCAATTTCTTTGTCCTTCCCATTGGTAAAGTGGAAAAATCGTCTGTGTGCTTCTCCCCTTTTCATGACTTTCTGCTGAGGCATTGCTTTTAAATTTCATGTGCCTTCTTTCAGTTTTGGTTTTGGATGAGGGCACATGGAAACAGAACTGGCAACATGCAGTTGTGACATTAATTAGATTAAAAAGATAATAAAACATATTTTTGAAACTCTAAGCTGATGGTCAATACAGCCTGTTGATAGCACCTTTTGGAAAGCCACCAATATGGCATCTGTCTGGGATTACAAAACACATGTTTGCCAGTCAATGTCAAGTGACTGATCAAATATGTGTGTAAATGTGTGTTGATCATCGCTGTCAAAAGCTATGCCAGGCAAGAGGAGACAGAGGCTTGAGATCTGTCCACAGCATCTCCAGCACCCCGTCTAGCTGAGGCAGCGCCTTTCTCCAGGAACACAGGAGGCATTTCACCCCGAGGAGCATGGGAGGGATGTCATTTGTCTGGTTCAGAGTGTGCAGGGATGTTTGGGGAATATTTTTGGTTACTGTATCTTGTGTCCTGCTGCAGGTCTAAAAAGCAACAAGCTGATCAGGTACTGATGCACAAAAAATGCACCACCACAAACTGAGGGCCCATGCATTAGAAGCACTAGGCATCTGTTAAAAACATCACATTTAGGAGATAACACCACTAACCGGCAGTCAGTGGTGTAATCTCCTTTGATGAATCTTTACAAAATAACTGGCCGGACAAATCTTCATTGTATATGTTGTGGAAATTTGTAAAATTGGTTACCATAGAGGATGTTTTTGGCATTCATTAGTGTGTCAATAAGTTCCTTTGCACCAGCAAACAGATGAGAGTGCTACCAAACATGCACAAAGTGTGACACTGGCAGAGTCTTGATTTACGTATTTATCAAATCAAAGTGCGTCTCAGGAGGCAGTGTGTCCCACTCCAGAGTTGAAACTGGCACAGTGGGGTGCAAGCATAAAAATCAAGTTAGGCTCCACAGTGAGCCACTTAAATCAATGTCTGAGTTTTATTGTAATTTTATTCTTCTTCTGATTATACTTTCCAGTATTGTTTTTCACTTGCCGCTCAATAATAACATAATAATAGTAATTAATGTATGTTGTTACATAAAAATAAGTCTATCAAAAATTAATTTAAAAAGTGACTTAGGTTTAAGTGATCTGTTGCGTTTTGTGCAAATTGGAGATGAAAAACTTTTGCCTGAAGCAGTGAGTGACAGCAACCGTAAGAGATAAATAGAAGAGATAAAAGATGACTTTCTCCAAATTGCTAAGGGGTGAAAGCTGCTTAATTTTGGAAATATTCTTCAGTTGCAAGAAACAAACTCTCACAACATGCTCATTAAAGACTACATTAGCATAAAAAACTACACTTACACCTAAGTTTCTTGCTACTGGCTTTGAACCAAACCGAGTACCTACATTAATTTGTATTAGTTTAGAGTGTGGTGGGAAAAATAGGCTACTTCTAATTTGAAATGATTTAGGTGTAAACAATTCTAGAACATCTCCCATTTTTTAAGAATAGTTAAATTTTAGTCAATCAACTTTACAGGCATATGTATCTGTGTAGTGTCAGCAAAGAAATCATTCAATATTCATAGTAGTCATTCATATTCATTCATAATATCCATAATAATAACACAAATCCACAAGAAAAACAGAAAAAAATTTCTATATATTCCCTTGATAATTAATGGTGTCCCTTTTAAATAGATTAGTTATATAAACTCTCTGTATCAGGTTGATAACATTGTTATATTGAAACAGTGGAGAACACTGAATTATGAATGAATATTATGAATGAACCAATATTATGCTTCCTGGATAATACGTCCAGGGGCAAGCATATAATGGAGAACGAGATGGCACCAAAAACTGAACCCTGTGGGACCCCACATGTAATGAGGATGAGAACAAGTTGCCTCTCTTGACAGAAAAGTTTCTGTTTGGCGAAATAGAGTGTTCAACTAGTACAGAGATACAGTATAATCCTAAAAATAATCCACTTTCTGACTGGCATGCTCTACAGCAGTGGTTCTCAAACTGGGGATGGGGAAAAAAAACATTTCTCATATGCAAAATTATCGTGATTAATTTTTCATGTTACTCTTTTTTCTGTTTTCTTGTGAAAGATGAGTAGTTTCCTCTGATAATGAAGCAAATGAAACAATGTGAACAGGTGGTCATTCCTTAGCTGGGCTGTTCACCACTGTGCACATGCAGCCAATGACACAGGTCACCAGCAGGCACTGGTTCGTTTTAAAGGGTCAGGAGCGGAAGAGATTGAGAACCGCTGCTCCACAGCATCAAAGGCCTAACTAAGATCTAAAAGAATTAAAATGAACATTCCCAGGCTTATGCTGCTAAAAGAAGGTCATCGGTCACTCTGACGAGAGCAGAGCCATGAAGTGCACTAAAACCTGACTGGAATTTCTCCAGCAATAAAGAAATTGGGTTGAGACAATTTTCTTCTAAAACCTTGGATGAAAAGGGCTAGCTTGGACACAGGCCTGTCGTTTACGAGGGGTCGAGACTAAGTTTCTCGGGAAGTAGTTGAACATGTTTGAAACTGTAACATCAGTGGCCAAGTAATTATCGAAAACAGATAAAATGCTGGCACTAATTCATGTATTTTTTAAAAACTTGGTACAGGGACATCTCGTGATCCAGGACAGTGTAGTCATCTAATTGTTCAACTGAAATCATATGGAAACACTTTCAGTAACTTGCTTTTACGATATAATGGACATTGTGTGCTAAAATAAGAACTTTGGGGAACATTATAAGGTAATTTCTGTTCATATTAGTTAACAAACAGTGGAAAAATACACAAAAATGATATACAGAAGCAGTGCTGGGAATGTTGGCCTTCATGTAATGGGTTACAGATTACTAGTTACCTTGTTAAAAATGTAACAAGGAATGTCTATTTTGATTATTTTATTAAATTAATGTAATGTAATGTAACTTATTATTATTATTTTTGATCACTTTTATAACAGACATTTTTGTTGATAAACAAGCTGGGAAACAAGTTCTACTCTGTACAGTAATGTCAGAGCACTTTTCTGATTTCAGAGGGAAAATACTGTTGAACTTCCAGCACTGAGAGGCGATCTTGTCCAACGCCACGGCCTCCCGCCTGGTCATGGTCGGCTGGACGGGCGAGCTGCCTGGCAGACCCTGGCAGGCTGCTTACAGCTCTGCTCATTGATTTGACTGGCAGATGAAAGGCGGCGCACATTCAAACAAGATAACCAATCAAAAACAACGCTCTGAGTGCATACTGTCAAATTAATGGAGCCTGTCTTGACGAAGAAACAGCTCCTGCCCTTGATGGTGTTGAGCTCAAATTTGTCCCAACAGCTTTTCTGACCCACGTTTTTCGGAAATCTGCCAAAAGAAAAGCGTTCCTGCACAGCAAAAAGATGCTAAGCAACAGAATGAACATTAAATTCTACGTATAAGTTTTTACCAAAAAGAATAAATTCTGATGTGGCCTCTTTGTATTCACCAATATTTTGATTAGCAACTGTTTAGTTACATGTAACTCGTTACTCCCCAAAACTGTAGAGAGCGCAGGACAAACTATTTGGGCCAGAGGAAAGATTCACACTCACAATGTCTTGAGTAGCCTAATGAGCCAACATGGCACCTTGAGGAACTCCTGTGAGAAGAACTCTGTTACATGTTACCTATTCACACATACTACAATATGCTATTTTTGAATGCACAAAATTAATTAAGAAGCCTTGTATTACAGGGACATACTATATAATAGGTATCTGCATAAAATCCTATATTATTTTGCAATTAGTATGCCATAGCTGAAAAATCCAGTGTTTGGGGAGGGTTTAGGGGCACCATTTTGTTGTTTAAGACAAATGTAATACAGCCAAAAAGTAATTATTTCAGAAAGCCTATGGACAGCCATCCAATGAAGTACTCTCTACTGTTTCAGCATAACAGTGCTATAAACTAGTTATAATAAATTTCTGATATAGAGAGTTTATATGACTAATCTTAATTAAAAATGACAACACTAATCATCAAAGGACTATATATGGAGAACATTCAAACGTTTTTTCATGTGGATCTGTGGAAGTTCTATTGTCATTAGAAAATTAATATGGAAGAACTAATAAAGCCAGTTTTCCTGTTCAGAAGCTGACTGATGAAATTCCTTGTGGAGTTAACATTATTGGCACACTTAGCACGCAGCACGCAGCACGCAGTGCCAGACATTCTTTTTAATGTAGCTGCTGGGGTATCCAGAGAATTATAATAACAATTCTTCCTAATTTAATGCATCCCTATTCAGGTAGCCAAGGAATGGGGCGGGGGGTGGGAATACGGGACACTAAGCTGTCTAGTAAAGCCATTCAGTGAAAGAGAATACAAAATCTCAATGCTTCTTTTAATGTGCTGTATGTCAAGGCATAAATAAATGTCTAGTCACACATAATGACTGATGAAAAGAGTGTTTAAGTGGTTGAGGAAGACACTGAGTCTGTGGCTAAAAATTGCGTGGCAAGCCAAGGGCAGAATACATCTGTGTTTCTCATCAGGCTGTGACTCTCCTGTAGTGGGACCTTTTTGACAGGATCACAGTCATGCACCTAAATAATAACAATAAAAAAAGCATCCCACAGCACTTTGCCCTTGGTACTGGGAACTGTAACTAAAAGGACTAAAAAGACAGCGAAAAACTTGTCTCTATAATGGGACATTTGTTGAATATCAAATAAACACAGGAAATTTGAGAGAGGAATGAGTGAATTTTATTTATAGGACACCTATGCTTCAGTAGTCAGCACAATACTGAGATTCTCTTTTTTATTACCTTTTTTGTTGGAGAGTTATACTTTTTATCATTACATTTCAGCCTCATGCTCCAGCTGAATGAAAATAAAAATGTCTGGATCTTCTCTGATTGATTGGTCACCTACAGTGGTTATATATATAGCAGAATATTACTGATATATATTAAATTGCAGTATGGGTTAGGTGCCTACGCATACTTTGCACTACATATGGGACCATTTTTAATACTTAAAAGTTCAGAAACTGCATTTAAATGAGTGGCAGTAAAGGAATTTACTGTATGGTCAGCTGAACAATTTTATTTGTTATTTACTCCATGTTGTACTTATACAGCTAAAGATTTCAATTATGTATTGACTGTTTTTCAAGTAAGTCAAAAGAAAAAAAGGAGGGTGGTGTGTGGTTTATTGCAGTATAATGATATGTGACTCATTCTAAAAAATGCATTAATCCACAAAATAACAAATCAAGCCTATCCTGACCTAACAGGAACACTTGATATTGATCACAGCCACTTACAAAGATCCCTCTTGGGAACAAATGAAGTGATTAATTAATACTGACAAACTTAGGTGCCTGTTCTGGTCCACGTAGCCAGGCAAAATTAATTAAATTGGATTTAAAAAGCTAAAGAAGTCTGCAACTAGGATAGCGTCAGGTCAAATCTGGTGTCTGTAAAGGCACAAAATTAGAACAGGAGCAGTTTGGGTGTTAAGTTGCGCTGAAAAGGCCAGAGCAGCTGTGCCGGCACCACCTAAGTCTCCTTCTGTCAGTGTCGGGGAAAACCCTGAGACTGACAAACTGTTAAAGGTACCAATTAGCGTAACAAGGACTAAGCTTCCCAGCGAGCTCAACCTGTTCTCAAATCCACACCTTGTGTTTAGTGTTAATCAAGGTAATTCAAAAGCATGCCTTTCAAATGGCAAAGGGGACCTTCGCTCCAGACTGAGGCATCCACCATTTGGAAACTGTAATTGATAGTCGGGAAAAATGAACACTGATAATGAAAGTAGAACACACAGAGGACATCTTTGTGTTTTTAACTGCAGAGTGCTGTGTAGTCAGTGTTAAAAAAAAAAAATAATAACAATATGCAGGGCTGAAATGATACTTGATGAGGTGGTTATACTACCAAACAAGCAGGTAGATCACAGAGGACCAGGGGATGATGTGCGGATACTCCTCTCTATAATTCAGTGGTTATTAGGCTGATGGGTGGATACACTAAGTTAGAGACAAAGAGGTGCATTAAAGACCACCATTGTATTAACAAATTCATAATCAGGCTTCTGCCATGAATGTAGGGTAAGTTTTAGATTAATTTAGTTATTTACTTCAAATTTCATGATGTCAACCAAAATATACCAGCTGCATGTAAATAAAGTTTGCCTATCAACCATTAACTCATCAGTCACGCCTGTGCCAATACAAAACAATGACAATTTTCTATCACAATGACACACTATCATGGAAAATTAAGCAATAAATTCATCACTGTGTAACAAGCGATAAGGGCTACAATATTGTTGCCGCAAAATATTGTGCTGGTGCTGTCAAGTGAACTGAACAGTGTCTCCTAGACAAAATTTTTCATAGCTTTTAATCTGGATCACAGTCACACAGATTTTTAATCATGTTTTTTGCAATCAAGGAGCAGAGTAATCTTGCTGATTTATGGTCAGTTATTCCACAGCACTATTTGTTAGAATCATTCTGGTCCACATACGACAAGATCAAGATTACATAATTGATATTTCCAGCCTTGAAATAACCTCTAAGCAAGATTTTTTTTACTGCGACACAAAATGGCCAGAATATATTTTCAGAGGATTGATGGGGCTGTTGATCAATACCAATGACTCGACTTTCAGGCCATACTCTGTTATGGAACAAACACTCCTTCCCCAGAATATTCACCTGCTCAAAGATGGAGGATGGTGACAAGTGAGTGACCAGCATCGCAACACATTTCATTCTCAAGCCAAGAAAACAAATGACAAAGCAGCATCCTTATCGCAGTATTTTGCATGGTAATAAATTACCTGATCATTTGATTATAAATGATTCCCCTCATGTATCTAAATCCCATCCAATGCCGTCTTTTGCCTTTGATATTTGAATAATGCTGATAACAGATTAAGGTGGGATTCAATTACCAATGCTAAATCTAACCTGAAAAATCAACAGCGCTACAACTAATAATTTTTTTCATTGGTGATTAATCTATCAGTTATTTTTTAGATTAATCGACTTATCATTTTGCCTACAAATGATTAGCGATATTGATGACAAATTCCTATCACAACTTGCCAGAGTCAAAGGCAGTAATTTAAAATCGCCTACTTAGTCTAAAATAAAAAAAGAGTTTTCACTTCATGACAATATGACACGGAAAAAAGCAAGAAAACTGCAACATTTGTGAAGCTGTAACTAGCAACTGTATATTTACACAACAAATTTAAAATGATTACTCGATTATCAAAATTAGAATCGATCAATTTTTTTGTCAATCAGCTAAATGATTAATCGACTGATCATTTCAGCACTAATAAACAGAATTTCACTTATCATTCTTGAAAAAAGACAGTGTTCTGGTTTGAGCTAATCCAGCTACTGAAGTTTTGAAAAACTGGGCCTAACAAATACGGCTCATCTGGGATCTGTGGAAAAACTGAAAGAAACATGAGATAACTGCTCCATATGCGTGTAAGCAACAAATATTTAGTCCTCGGCAGCTCAAACCTCCAATCCTGGCAGTGTTAGTACAATGCTCAGTTCATGGAGCTGCAGGGCCATAAGTCTGCTAACTAAACAAGTGATATTGCATAGCTTCAGTGTTTTATCTGCTCAGCTGTGAATTTAAAACCAGAATCTTGTGATTGCTGCTATGACACATTTATCTATTGAGTCACACACGATGCCTAAGCCAACAAATTTTCTGATACAGCGCAGCAAAGATGAGACGTTATGGTTAGATCCTGCTGATAACTGAGCCCGTTTTGGCCCTTCACTAAATACTGTATATCAGCCAGTCAGTGACAACGATTTGATTGACAATCCTCCCTGACTGCAGCCTGTAAAACCTGCAAAGATTTGTTTTTCCGCGTTATGTGTTCATTTAATTGTTTAATATTTTTATGTCTCAGAGATTTCCTTACTACTGAATAGGCTGGGTAGGTCACCATGGCTTAAAGAGCTGCTAACCCATCCACAAAATGTCATTTCTATGAGTTTCAAATGAGGGAGCTTTAATGCTGCATGTCATAACTGCTATTTCAGAGGCTTTTCCATCCTCATAAGAGTTAAATTATTATTGAGGAAACATTTGCTTGTTTTGATTTTGTATTGCGAAATTGTTTTATATACAGATATAAAAGATAATCACAAACAGTGGCTACAAACAGGGTTATCGGTATTGGTTGGCCATACTTATTGTGAAAAAGGTTCACTGAGGCTGTTTGTGCATGAACAGTGTATGTTATACTGAGGGATGATGCCGTCTCTAATGCTGCACAATCACACACCAGGATCCTTTTTAATAGCATCCCTTAACAGAAGATTAACAGGAGGCAAATGACACATTATCATGTGTCACCCAGTCCTCTGTTAATTGTTAAGAAAATGACAACTGTCATTTTTATCCCCAATAACCCTGTCTGAGGGCTGTCTTTGTAATGATGAGGTTACACTGACAATGACTTCAACACGACATTCGACCGGCAACAGTAAAAGCCACTGAAGAAGCAGAGCATTGATGTGTACATTTATCCTACGGTCAAAAAGACACTAGGGCTAAGCATGTAATCCACTGAGAATCAAATGTGGACAAATTTTGGCAGTGGGCGCTCCCAAGACAATACCATCTGATGCCATACAGGCAGTGTAGCAGGTTTAATTGATTTCAAAGAGAGCATTCACTCAGCAGCTGACAGCTAATGGCCATGCCAGAGGCTTGGTGGCTGCGTGTGGCTTGGCTGTTCCTGTTGGAGGCTGAACCCACATCACCTAACCATGTCTTTATTACTAAAGACATGAGTGTGCAGCTTGTGAACATGTGTGGATGGCCGTGTTCCAACCAAAAACAAATTGTGCCAATAAACAGATTTTTTTTTTTTTGTGAAAAACACAAGCAAAAAGAAAATTGGACTTGGATAGGACACAAAGACATTTATTTGTTTTTTTCACTCCGTTGTTAATGACTGAGATGCATTAAACTGTGTCATACCAAACAGCATATCAATTACCATGAAATTACTTAAACAACAGCGGAGCAATGCCGGTGATTATCTTTGCTATATGGTCGTTAACTACGCATCTTGATGAAATGATCACACTGCAAATTTCATATGAGGCTATTTGCTGACCCGCTGCTCTTTGAGATCAAATGACAATAGCTACACAATATCAGTCACCACATTTCTGGATCACTGAAACAAAACTGAAAGTGCAGTTGAGGTAAAATTCCTCAAAGAGTTCCTTTAAGTCATTTGTCCTCATGCATGCTCTCTGAACCTTTCCCCACTCGCAGGCATATGGAGATTTTGTGCTAATTTTGGACCCCAGCTTTAAAATCCCTCTCACACTATTTTAAAACTAAAACACTCCAACCAGCATTGCCACAGAGCGATGGGAACACTCGCCTTTTGGAACCATTCAACTTAAAGGAGCCTCTTTGAATGTTCTCTTTTTTTAAAGCTTTATCTTTACATGAAAATAGATCTCAGCATAACCTTTTGGAGCTACATACACAGTGGCGTATAAAACTAATATTTGTATAAATATTACTGTTTCCACTGGCTGCCATCAAAACAATCACATTAACATGCTGAGAGTAGCACAATTTATACGGAACAGATTAAACATCTTTTACTGTAGAACCACAGAACAACATAATTTCACTTCTGACTACACTGACAATGCTGCTTTGAGAATGAGTGACTACCTGCATCAAGGTCTGGTTCAGTGAAC
Source organism: Myripristis jacobus (assembly GCA_900302555.1). Classification (NCBI taxonomy): domain Eukaryota; kingdom Metazoa; phylum Chordata; class Actinopteri; order Holocentriformes; family Holocentridae; genus Myripristis; species Myripristis jacobus. Next base: position 10,384 of record OMLB01064851.1, on the reverse strand, counting down.
AGCTCAGTGAACATCATCTCAATATATAATTTCCACACTGTGTCATGGTGACGGCAAATTGGGACTCAAAATATTATATGCATCATGTCACTTGGAATTTTTCATTTTCACATTTCCCTGTTCATATTTCAGTAGACGGTTAATAGTATACTTTGAGACATGGGTGTGTGGGGCCTAACTGAGCAGGAACGCTCTCAGGAGTGAAAATAACAACAACAAAAAAAGATAGAGAACAAAATTAGAAAACTAGGCCTACTGCAAATACTGGAGAAGGAATTTAAAAAGGTGTTGAGACATCACACCCAGAATCCATTGCAGCTTTGCACAAGATATTTATATTGATGAAGACAGGCACAAGTGTGTACATTCGCTGCTCCCGACTCTACTGCGATTATGCCCTCAAGAGTTGATCTTATTTTGTGTCATCCCACTCTTTTAGAAAATAGGCTGCTGCTGAGTGTACCTTAAGTCTCTCCCCAGTTTGGTGTAACACCACGCTGAGTATGGCATGATGATAATTTATCCTAAATGATACTAAATGCGCCCCACACACGCACACACAGCGGCACAAACATACATAATTATAATTAAAACTAAAGAGCACTCCATTGCAAATGCTCTTCAGCTGAGGGATCATTATTATGATGGAAGGGAATTATCTATACTTCTTGTCATGTCAGGCAAAGACTCCCACTTAACAT
>OMLB01064850.1:30698-43164 GCA_900302555.1 Myripristis jacobus | reverse complement strand
AGCATTAAAAAAATAATAATAATAAATAAAAAAAAAAAAAAAAAAAAAAAAAAAAAAAGCATGTCTGAGATACAGACAGCCACACAGGATGCAGTAAAACCAAAGGGGACATTAATAGCCTGCCCTCCCATATGTCTTTTCACGGGTTGACATGTTATTTTAGAATGTCTCACAGCTGGCCACCATTATAACTCATTACACTCAGCGCTAATATTACCACAGTATGCAAATATCTGTTGGTCACACTTTATTTGGACAGGATCCAGTTCTGACACTGAACTTCATATCAAGTGACTATAATCTAAATAACTAGTCCAGAGATATTCCCTGACTGGGCTGTAAGGTTAATTTTGTGGCTGGCATTAACATCAGAAAATAAGGTCAGGTTTGCATTGGGTTTGTGTATGAAAATGGAGCGAGGTTGGGGTTTAAAGGTGATGTCAGAGAAAGGTCGTCATAGGGTTTGTCTGAGGCTTGTTTCAGGGTTACGGTTACATAATCTGTGGACATGCACCAAGTGAACAACTAGTTTGGCCACCTGATGAACTCTCCACGACTGTTACACATCCTCATGTGAAGGTCACAACCATCTTCTTAAACTGTGCAATCTTAAGAGTTTGGCCTTGTCTTAAAGTCCTGAGGTGGAAAGTTACAAAGTACATTTACTCAAGTGCTGTACTAAAATAGAGTATTTATATTTGACTTCATACTGCTTTGCTCCACTATATTTCAGAGTGAAACATTATACTTTTTTCTGCATTACATTTATCTGACTGCTGTGGGAGGCGCTCATTCACAGAACAAAGCTTTTACATGCAAAACATAAAACTTAATGGATTTTTAGAGTTGAAACCAGACAGCAATATATGGAGCAGGTAGAGCTACAACATTAAATACTCCCTACACGTTAATACAGAAATAATTAAACACCATTCTTCACTTTTACTTTTCATACCAAGGTACGTTTTACCGCTGATACTGTTTTACTTAATTGAATTAAAACTTATTCAAGGCATAAAATACTTTACTACAAAGGTTAAGTGCACTGACCTGTAGCCAGCTGTTTCATTAATTGATAAATTGTGCTAATGTATTTTGTTATGTGCATTTTATTGTAATTCAATCTCATGTCTTCAGTGTCTTTTGTGACTTGTAGTCATATTGTACATATAAAGCCATAACTAGGAGCAAGGGTTGGAAATGAGCAATATCCATTAGCTGTATATGTTGCACATCAGTTTCATGTTTCATGTTGGAACTCTGTTAAATTGCAACAACTTATCAAATAAATTAATTAAACTAAGTAATATTATGAATGCAGGACTTTTAGTAGAGCATTTTCCCCATTAGCTCTGCTTAAGTGAAGGATTTGAATACTTTTTCCCACCATTGTTTAAGTCCGATATACCTGTAATCAGTATCTTGCTGTTGCCTGCAAAATGCAAATCCTAATGCTAATCTCTTCTCTTCAGCAAATCTCTCTGATCAGCACTTTCCACGAGTGATGTAAGATATGATAAACAAACACCAGAAAAAAAAAAACTCAACCAATAACAGTGCTCGTTGTTACCCTTATAACCTGCTTTTCCCGCAGTGCATGAAGAGGCGCTCCAGGTACTGTCAGAGCCTTGAGGATTTGTTAGGACACAGACAGAGACAGCAGGTACAGAACAGCGGTAATATGTCACTCAGAGAGAGATGGCGTCATTGCGGACAGGCAGACAGGGGCCCTCATACTCTGTACCTGGCTAACACCAACTAGGGGAGTATTCACTTTCACACAAGGACAGTGAAGCACTCAGCCAACCGGGGCTTGACTTGATACAGATTGAATTCAAAAGCCGGTGCACATGAGGCTTTCATTTAACCAGGAAAAAAAATGGTGGTGGTGGTGGGGGGGTTAGAGCCCATCGATGAGACGCTGAGAGAGAGATGACAGAGATACGGCCTTTCCAAAGATGCACTCGAGATCTGAATGGTTGAGCCTGACGCAAATTGGAGTGATGTGAGAATCACTCAGAGCTGTAGGACTGTGAGAAGAGAGGTGAGAGAAAGGGAGAAACAGAAGCGAGTCACTGATAAAAGAAAGAGAAGATTTGCTGACTGAAGAGGAGAAAAAGCAGGGTCGCATTGCATTTTGTTGTGTTGGGAAAAAAAAACAGAATGGTGTTTTGGGCAGATTTGTGACTGATTATGATGATGAAAACACAATGGAACTGATAATGAGCCATCATTAATATAATGATGATGACTGAATTTTATCTTAAAACTGATGAGGGGATTCATCTTTCTTCTATTGCTTTTGTTCCTGTTCAGTGTGATCTCCAGTGAATATGAAGTGAATGTAGCCTGTCATAAAACAGGAACCAGACTTTTGGCTTGTCTATGTAAGATTCCTTTTCTTTAGTTAATTAGATTGATTAGTGGGTTGCTTTGTGCACGGAGAGACTCCATTCAGACCGAAGAAAACCCACGTCACACAGTGGTGGGTAAAAGAACAAAAGTGAGAAGAGAGAGAGAGTCACATTTTAAATGCTCCACGGCATTTTTCATCTGCTGTGTACAGGCATTGTAACTTTTATCCATTTATCCACCCACACAACAGCACTGCTCAGCTCAGCCTAACTCACCACTCCAACTCGGCAAAAAATTGCTTTTACTGTAGAGGAATCTGCGCAAGCCTGACTGTATATTGTGTGTGTGTGTGTATGTGTGTGTGTCTTTTTGTTTGTTTTGTTTTGTTTGTTTGTTTTTTATTTCCCTTGCGCTTTTTCTTCTCACCTCTTGTTCCCAACTATGCTCTACTCTATGTTTCTAATGACTTTCTCCCTTGTTCTGACTTTCCTCATTCACCCCAAGCCCTTGTTCATTTATTTATTTTTCCACATTTCTCTCTCATCTTGTCTTCCCTCCATATGACTCACAGGATGGGGAGTCCTAGACTTCTTATCTATGAACTAACCGATCCTTCACCTCCTCCATTATTTCTTCATTACCTCCAGACTACCTACTCTATCTTCCTGTATCCCCTTTATTTATAATCCTTCTCTTCTCCTTCCCTCTCCTTTCCTTTCCTTCCTTTCATTTCCTTTCCTTTCCTTCCTTTCTTTTCCTTTTCCACTCTACTCTCTGCCATGTCTGTATCCATGAGGAATCCGCCCCAGCGCCGCCGTTCCCTGGGTCCCGTCTCCCCGAAACGCATCTATAGGAACCTGTCCGTGAGACTGCGGGGCGGAGACTCGTCTGTTGCCGGGGAAACGGACACACCTAAGCATCCTAGCAAGTCTGCGGCTGCTGTAAGATACTCGGCTGTTGTTTTGAGCCGGCCCTGGCCTCTTGTTGTGCTTCTGTAATGTTTGAATTATGAGATCTTGCTTTCGCATTATATGCTGACCCTAAGTCACAGTGAATTTATTATCCCAGCACACACTGCCACAGATTGGGCTTTGATTTATGGTTTGATTTATGTACCCTCCATTGCTGTCTTGTCCACTGTCTGTCTCTTTGCACAGAGGCTCCGTCTCCCCTGCCTCATAAAATAAATCTCTTTTTCAGAATCTCTCTCTTTCTCTCCCTCTCTTTCTCTCTCCCTCTCTGCCTCCATCCCCACATCCACCCACCCCTCACCCCACCTTCCCCATATTAGTACCAGACCCTGTGGGAGGCAGTGGAAAATGAGGACACTTTGGCTGTACAAAGCCTGCTGTCCAGGGACCGCACCAACTGTGGAGGAGGAGGAGGCGCGTGGGAGAAAGGAGAGAAGAAAGAGAAAGACTGGGAGAGAGAGAGGGAGAAAGGGGTGAATAGGGTGAGCGAGCAGGGCCTGGTCCCCCTGGACGTGGCTGCCCTTACCCACAATTCCCCTCTGCTCCATGTGTTGACAAAGGCCGGAGCCAGACACAACCCTGTTTGTGAGTCTCAAGTCTTGAGTCTTAGTCTGAGAAAAGATTGAGAGAGTTTTATTGATTAATGTCATTGCCACTTGCAGTTATGTGGCGCCAATGTGTACAGTAAAGCAAACAGACTGAAGTGGATTTGTACCATCTCCACAAAAGTTGGACTGAGTTCCAAAAACTTGATTCCAGTGGGATTGGATGGCTTTGAAAGGCACTCCCATATCTCTTTGTAAACAATGTAATGCAAATCTTACTTGGATTGTTTCTCTCTCTTGTCTCTCTTCCTATCGTATTCCCTCGTCAGTGTGTCGACCGGCAGAGTGGGCACTTAAGTTGGATGCTCTGGTGGCGCTGGCAGCTAAACGAGTGGAGGAGAGGAAGGAGGCCCTGGTGGTGAGGGCAGGGGCGTGGCCGAACTCGCAGGCCGACATCCAGAGACAGCTCCACCTCTGGAGCCTCAGGCAGCAGCTGTACTGCCGGATGAGGGAGAACTTCCAAAACACAGGTCAGCGGTCACGGGTCATTTGGAGCATTTCGCACACTACGCTTCGGGACACAAAAAGGTCATAGGCCTGCCTCTTTACAGTCCCCCCATGGTAAAATACTTATATTTATGGGTTCTTTCCCATCCTCTGCCCGCCACCTCTCAGTCTCAACAGAACTGAGATGTGTTTTTTTCCCCTGTAAATCCCCAGGCCTCTATAACAAGGGTTTCAAAACTTTGACTTTTATTAAGCCTTGGACACCAAGTTGAGATGATTTTGTCATGTGTGACCATTGAGAAACACAGTCAAAGTGGTGAGATTATAACAGTCACTAATTTTTTTCAGTGTTTTCTACTGATTTAAATTACAGTGAAATTCAACCATTCCTCATTTAGCTGGGTGCCTGTGGAAGCCCCTTAAAGACTCCTGGGGGTGCCCACAGCACACTTTGAAAACCACCACTCTACCAAACCTCTCTATGACTACTGCCAAGACCACAATGTCTCCTCAGCCTGCCAAGAGTACTGGAGTGACTCTGAACAACCGACTGTCCTCTCTGGACTCCTGCAAACACTCCATTTGCTCCAAGATTTGAGCAAGTGAGCCTCCTCTGAGGAGTCTCCTCATAGGCTTATCCTACTATTTTTTTTTTTTTTTTTTTGTCAAATATTATTTTTGTCGCAATTTCTGCTTTGTTAGACAGTCACAGTGGAGAGAAACACGAAAGACAGGGCAGAGAGAGGGGACAACATGCACCAAGCTTACCTACCCAACAAGCCCTCATTTGTCTTTCTATATCAAACTATGGAAGCGATATTAAAGAGTATATGTGTACATTTGTTATAAAACCTATTTTTTCTGTTTCTGCCAATTTTAAATCTGTGCTTTATTTCCAACATATATCATGCTACTTTATATGAAGAGTGGAGAAACTAAGGGCAGAAATATGTTCCCATAGAAACTGATATTGAATCTTTTATATGTGAATTTGAATAGCTATACTTGAATAATTGCTAACTGAAGCCATATGACCTAACGCTAACGTTATGTTAAACTCTACCGGCAAATCATTTCAATGTGTATCATCACAAGCTTAAAATAGAATTTAATTTTAATCATTACGGCAGACAAAACTTTGTTTATGCTTGCTGACAAATGGAATTAATTTTACCTCAAGATTACAACATTAGTTGTAATCTTAATATCAGTTCAACAAAGTTAATCAAAATATAATTTTAATATGTTGTAAACTGATATTTCAGTGTTTGACAGGCCAGTGCCAGCCTCATCCATGATAAAAAAAAAAAAAAGTGCATCAGTCCTCATAGGTCCATGCATTAACGGGAGTGAAGGACATAGTGAAAAACATTGGTGCTGACTGGCTGAGAAAAAGTTCTGTGAATCTACACTTGATTGCTCTTCCTCAACAATCGGATGTGTGTCTCAGTGAACTGAAGCGAAGCAAGAGTTGAATTTTCGGTGAAAGATCAAGTACAGTTTCAAAGCAATTTAATTCAGTTTCATAATATTACAGTAAGCCACATTTATTGGAATTCAGCTCCAATAAACGTGGCTTAATATGGCAGTTACCTATTCAGTTTTAAATTTTGTTATTCAAATTCATTTTTTAAGGCAGTTATTCAAGTTGAGAAATTCAAATTCACATGAAACAGATTCAAATTCAGTTTCTTGCGACATCTTTCTGCCTGTAAGATACATCATGACTACTAGTTTGTTGTTTGAGAGCTCTCTGAGTTTCTGTTATGAATTTACAAGAGTTTACAGATAAGGGCTGTATGTAAATAGGGTCCAGTTTACCCAATTTTTATTTTTATGCAAGAATCCTTTTCACTGATGGGAGACCTTAGGGATGCTAAAAAACAAAAACAAAAAAACATTTATTTTGTTCAACCTCCATGAGGGGCATCTCCAAAACTAAAGCACTTTTGGAGGTTTATCCACCAGCCCCTCCAACTCACCTGGAAGGTTACAGTCTGCCTCGTCCTTTCCAGCCTTTCCAAATTTGCCCGTGTTACCCTTACTCCTACATTCACCACAATGGCTGCCTGCGGCTGTTTTTATCAAATTCAAAACCTTAGTGGTGGCAAGTCTTCTCCCTGTTGGCTGCCTGGTCGTCGGATGACCTTCCCACTCCAGACAGAACAGCAAAGTCACTCGTCTTTTCTCGTGGGCTGAAAACTCTTATCTTTTTAAGAGGTACCTCATGTCCCCTGTGATGTCCCCTCTGTACTCATGTCACTGATTGATGTCTCCTCTGTACTCATGTCACTGAATGATGTCCCTTCTCGTCTGACTCAAACTGCTCTCTAAAAAATTTCTCTTTACACTTTCCTTAGTTCTCATTAATTTTTCTCCCCTATCACTGTCTTTTTATTTCCTTTTATGGCCACAGCAATATTGAAGACGCACTGAGGCCCTGACCTTTGCACTTTTTTATTTTTTTGGTGCCTCTGACTTTGCTGTTCTTTGAAATGAAGCTTATTCTCTGTCCACATGTGTCTGGACAAGATTGTCAGATAAATGCTTAAAATGTAAAACATGAATGTGTGTTTAATGAATGTTTTTCGTCCCGGGGCTTGGGATGGTACTTAATCACGCCGAGGTTACCAGTGTGATAATAACAATGTGATACTTTATTGATTTCTGTATGGAAACTCAGTTCTCACTCATTGCCCTCCACCGGCAGGTCAGAGCTCAGGGTCAGCCACACATCAGCATCAGTGGAGCTGGTAGAGATCCAGTGTATTTGACAGACATAGACTTGAACCGAGGACCCAGCCATCCTGCCACCATGGTCACCTTGATGTTGGTTAGATTTAGGGCCCGGGTAGCAGGTTCCTCATCAAGCTCCTGCGTGTAACATTTTAAAGCATATTTATATGCACTGATGCCCTGCTTCACATTCACATTTTAAACTCACACTCCATAGCAAATTGTCCGGTGTCAGAAGTGTATGAGGCTTACAGGATCAAGTAAGAATTTATACCACTAACATTTGAATAGGATATAGCTTAAGACCACTGAATTACCAAAAATTGCAAATGTAAATAGGTAATTTATGCACTCTCAGCTCTAACACTGAATTCACACAAAATGCTTCTATAAAAGGGCCATTTTTACACTGAGTGAAACTGACAGTGGACATAATTCGATCCATGGGACCTAATCACGTCTCCTTAACCCGCCCAGCTCCTCCACTGTGCATTCCTTGTCTGCCCTTTCTTATCTCTTACAAGTTGTGTGGCGTCTCCAGTCTCCATATGGGTACAAATAGCATGTGTTATGATGTATACAAGTTATTAACGGTATATTAACAAGGTATTAGCCATCATTGTGCCTTAATATATCTACCTGAGTGTATATGGAAGAAGAAGTCCTTGGTGCATACAGCATTTTTGTCTGTAAATACCTTACTGTTCTATATCAGGGTGTAAATAGTCACAGTGCCTGCTTATACCTGGGTATAAATAGTGGTGATGCATTTGAGTGTAAATAGCATTCATCATTACATGCACTCCAGCTTTAATAGATGAAGTCTTTACCGACACCTGGGTGCATATAGCACGCTTGGCTATACATAAATACCTGTACATAAATAGCTCTGCCTATTCACAATTGTACCGCAAATTCTCTGTGGTTGTTAGTCAACATTCATACTCAGTGCCTGTTTTCGACTCATTTTAAACCTTGGCCTGTCTTGTCCATTTCCCCCCCAGAACTCCCTGGCCCTCCCAGTCATGTGTCCGTACTGGTGACCAGCTCCTCCTCCCTGTTTGTGGTCATCAAAGAGCCAGACAGCAGCAGCATGGGGCTGATCACACGCTACAGAGGTGGGTGGTGTCTGAAAAGACATTAACATGGGTGGAGGGGTGGATGGATAGAGATGGATGATAGAAGGGTGAACGAACAGATGAGTGAGCAGAGGCTGTGATGCAAACGTGGATGACGGCATTATGGGTGAATTAATAGATAAAATAACAGATTTATTGGTCTGGTAGGAATATTACACGTCTCATACATCAATCAAGCTGGCAGGTATAAAATCCCAATTTTTTATGCACGTACCATTGCTTGCTATTCTTGGCGCTCCGTTTCACACCGCTCACAGCTGTACAAATGTCATGTTTCACAGCAAAAGATAGATTAGGCCTAGGTACACCGAGTTCCAGAAAACTGTAAACACCCAAATCCTTAGTTCTCTCCATGGGGTGTTGAGCAAAGCCAGACAATAATCTGTCAGTGGGACTCTCTCTCATTCACAGTGGAGTGGAGCACCTCAGCCAGCTTCAAACGTATCCTCGGCTCAGCCCAAGTCACAGACACCAAGAGCCCTTCCCATAGCATCACAGGGCTCACAACTGTAAGACACCCATGCACACACAAACACCCACCCACACACACACACACACACACACACACACACGCATACACTTATACCCTGCCAGTTCATCTTCAGCACTGAGCTACTTTCCATAGAAAACACTTAGCCTGCTGAATTATTTCACTTAACCAAGTGAATTAATAATGAGGGCTGTATGTGATTCCATAGCGCTGGAATGGGCTGTTCAGAAGATTAATGCGTGTTGATAACTTGGTGGTCTGGTGCTTCTCAAAAACGCAGGGAGTGCATTGCTTTGTGAGAGTGAGCGCCTACAACGTGAAGGGATGGGGTCCGACGCAGTGCGCTACTCCAGTCAGTGCTGCCCCCTCCAGTGAGTACGCTGAACTGCAACCTCTCATGCACACACACTTTTCTTCGGAGGGCTCTCTATTCATTTCAACCTCCAACCTCCGCCTGTCCTCGTCCCTGTGTAGAGAAATTACTTGGCTGACATCGAGTTTGATAGGAAAGAATTGGAATCCACTCATGGCTTGTAGATTGGTGATACATTAAAACATGGAGGGATAAAGATGGTTTTGTGGCTTAATGGGCCATGTGCTTTGCTACTGCTGTAGTGAATTTGAATTTGGCTCATAATCTTTGTTGTGTATCATCTCTTACTTTTCTGTCCAAGCTATGCTGACACTTTTTTAATGTCCAATAAATTAAAGAAATGCCAACCATTGCTTTTAAAAAATGGAGATTAAAGGAAAAATCTTATCCGAATATAATCATAGATAGTGATACTGAGCTATTGGTGTTTAACCATCAGCTGGCAAGTAGTCTTCTAAAGACAGCTCAGAATGAATCAGCTTTGAAATTTCAGAGTCATGGCACCAGATGGTCTCTCATGCAGTCGTTCTTGCCTGCTAATCACCAGGATAGGGAGCTGCAGCACTCAGGACTTGCCTGGAAATGAGATCTTGATGTCTGAATGATTTTCTCTAATTAGATTAAAAAAAAAAAGGCAAGCGACGCAAAGTTTTTCTTTGTTCCTTCTGCAGGCTGGAGAGAGTGCATCGGTGTGAAGTCGCAATTAAGGAACCAAGAAGGGCTTGTGAGGAAACTGCTGGAACAGACCAGAGAGCCACATTACAGGGGTTATTGCATAGGTAACACTTGGCTTTGGTGAAAATGACACCGTCAGAGCAACCTCACATACACTAGCTGTTAATCACACATATGTGAGTTCATGCAAAATCTCACATAAAGTTAGAGAATGTCAATATACAGCGTAGGATTTTTGAGGCATTTTGATTTAATTTAGAATTAGGAGTGTTTTGAGTTTCGTTTTGCAACGACCTAAGTATGCCCTTCTAGCAGAAGTTGTGTAAAAACTGGTGCGGTATTGGTGTTTTCAACAGAGACTCTTGGGCTTAATCCATGCTTTGTTCTATGTTCTATCACTGGCACATATTGTATGATATCATCCCAGTTCATAAAAGAGAAAATGGTTTCACCTAGTCAAATGTGTTGTGCATGCACAGTGAAATCTACTTGGCAGATAAAGTGATTCTCATCCTGTCTGATCCTCTCCTCCGCTCCACAGAGAGCTCCAAGCCCCAGAGCCCTAGCAAGCGTCTGTCTATGTCTCGAGGCATCAAACAGCTGTTCCAGTCAGCCACCAAGTTTGTTCGCCTCCTACAGAGGTACTGCTTCATCTGTCTTACCTGTCCCACTGTGCCTCCAGGCTACGGGGACTAACACATTAAATGCAATGTTATTACAGCAGTCAAGAGTACAAACAATTCCTAACTCTTATCTGGTACAGTTATTGAAAAAGAGCTGTAGCTACATTAATGCTGCGGTAGCCTAGAGGTTAGAGGAAGCATTTCTTGTGAGCAGGAGGATGTCGGTTCAGATCACTGGACCGGCTGGGGAAAGTGAATGGCAAATACTTCAACTACACTGCCGCACCTTCTTCTACTGTACAACATTAGAAGATAGTGGCTGTACTGGACAGCTCTTAGGGGGAAATGAGTGTAAGTACATGAATGTGAAGTGCTGCATTGCTTGGAAAAACTAAGTGAACAAATGCACAGAGTACTCACACGGCAAACAAATGCTTCTGATTATAGACACAAACATACTTAAAGCAAATTGAAATAAGGGTTAATTAGGGTCATTAACCACAACTTTCAGTTGAACATGGTGAGTGTACAGTTGATTTCAATGGGGGGGAGAAAACTTTTTTCCCTCTCCTTTCATAGAAAGATAATTAATTTCAGTTAAATTCCCAGATCCATGAGTACAACACAAGGTCAGCTAATAATCTCCATCCCGCTTTCTTCAGGACAACATCCTCCAGATTTTCCATTATATCTCGAGGACCTCTCTGTTGGAACCAGATCACATTTGAAATTCCACCAGTCTAAACTAATATTCTTTTCTTTTTGGGCTAATTAGGCTAAGCAATGCAACATCATTATCACTCTCACTGTCTTAATATATTCACTGCATTTGTAATATAGTCACCTCTCCTGGGCAACATCTTAGTTATTATGTTATGTTAGTTATTATGTTAGTTAGTTATTATGTTTTTTTCCGTAGATTTTTCATGTATTTGTATATATTAGTGAATGACTCATTTAGGCCACCCAGCAAGCCCTTATGGGTTTTTTTCCCTCCTGCACATTTCTTTTTTAAGTTTTTGTTTTCTCTTCCCAATCTCTATCTTTTGTATATCTTTTATATACTTTTGCATTATACAAGGATACAAGGATACAAGGATACAAGGATACAAGGAAGTTTATTTGTCATTATACAATAGGTTGTATAGTGAAATTAAAATGTGGTTCCCTCTTGATTGGTTAATTAATTGATTGATTGTGTAGAAAATAGAATTATTAGTAGTATTATTAGTATGTGCAATAATAATAATCTAAACTGAACTTAGATTTAAGAGTCCAGGTTGTGTTTAAATGTATGGTTTGGGATTTTGATATAAGGTTGTAGGAGATATTGGCCAATAGTGGTGGTGTTGCATGGACAGCCGGTCGTCTGGTTGGAGCAGAAGACTGACAAAAAACATTTCAAACCTCAGCAAATGCCCCAAAATTTTTTCACTATCCACAATAGAATACACCAAATTTTGTGTATTCTCACTGCTTTACTGTGCTCTCAGGCCACTGTACATTGGAACTATTTTTATTAGTACATCTGTTTGTATATCAGAATTTCTGAACTGTCCTTGAGCGCAGCTGAAAGTAATCAGACCATAACACAGAGTTGGAGTAACCCATTTCACCTGTTTTCTGTTTATGCTCAGAGGTGTGTACCTGGCTACTGTGTTCTACCACAAGGACAACATCCTGGTGACAGCAGAAGATCAGCTCCCACTGGTGGAAATCCAATGCTGCTCCACCTCCATCACCCAGGACTTCCTTTGGTTTGCCAAGGTTAGCTGTCATTTAAACATATATGTTGACTGAACAGATGCTGATATATATTTGGTGTGGTTGCTTTATGCGTTTCCCCTGTACAATTCACTTTTAAATTCAGTCAGTTCACGTTGTCACAGCAATAGAAATATCACTGAATTTTCTTCATAATCGAACACCTGCAAATGTTCATAACTTTTCCAGTCTACAAAGAAATTATTCAGAGTCAAGGTGATTTGTTTCAATATGTGCACTGCTTCTTCAAATTGTGTTTTTTTTTTTTTTTTTTTTTTTTTTATGCAC